>JAVQKC010186702.1:0-26828 GCA_036025475.1 Philypnodon macrostomus | reverse complement strand
AGTGAATGAACATAATGCAATAATCTCATTTTGAAATAAAGTTATAACCAGGGCTGCATTTTCTCCTTCAGGTAAAAAAAACTAGCCTATACAAAAATGGCTGTTGTTCCACGACCATCACTCTAGACCATCTTTAACCGTAACCAGTTGATATTCTGACCCTAACCCATAATCGGACACAAGGACCAATATAACACCGTAACCCTGGCCATGGCCCAGTTAAAAATATCAATGTTGGTCCTGGAACATCAGCAACACGGGGAAATCAGATCAACCGTACAACAATGGTGCACACTACAATAGCAATTGGTAGTGCCCAAAGTGGCAAGTGAGCGTAAAATTGTATCTATAGCAAAAATGAAAATCTACCAGCATTTTGCCAAATGGCTAATGTTAATGCCATAACTATTAATGTTCATGTGGACATATTTTTTGTCCACGTGTTATAATTTTAAATCCATATAAAACACAACTACTCATTGGGAAAAAGCAATGTTCAAACAACGAGCCATAAAACACATTCTCAATACGGTTATCAGACTTATGACAGCACAACACTTGGACATGACGTAGACTACAATGTTTAAAACCACTTTGTAATGTTTCTTCAGCTAAGTTACATTTATAGCCACACAATAATATGATCCAAATGTCACCTAAACGCTCCGGGCCTTGTTTTACCTGCGGATAATTCCATCAGATTCCAGGCGCAGACATGTCGTCGGCTCTGGGCAGAGTCAGTGGGGTCTGCAGACTCGGGGCTTGGTTTGTGGAGCAGGGCGGCATGGTGTTGGGGGTAAAAAGCCGGTCCTGGTGCCCTTATTGCGCGTTATTGCCTTCGTGAAAAAGGCCGGAAGAGGCAATAAAAGCATCACGCGCACAAAGACGAGGAGCAGACCGGGGCTGTAGTGTTGTTTGTGCCTTCTGCGCCCTCGGCCTGCGCTTCGGTTAATGTTTAACCTGGACATTTACATAGAGGAAACGAGGTGTCCTGGACACCAGACTGACTGCACTGTGGAGAGGGCACGTATAGGTCACTGGACATTAAAAATACAGGTCTATGGATTTTAGTGCTGGACCATGTTAGTGTATGTTGTTTGGACGCTGGCCTCCACGACCATGTACCCATCGAGTTAGACTGGATACTTAATTTGTAATTTTTAAGCAAGAAATACAAAAAAAACAAAAAAGCCAACTTCTGGGAAAGGTAACTCAACTTTTGGTCAGATCCGTGCGTAATGCAAAGGGCGGTGTGTTTGACTGGAGCCATAGACAACACGGGACCTGGAATCCACATTGGACTGGTCAAGATTTTGACATTGCCTGAACGTGGACTGGAGCTAAACCTCGTATTATTCTCTACAATATTGTATCGTGCGAAACAACATAAACACCATTGGCTGTATATTGGACAAATGGACCCCAAAAATGTCAAATTATCAAACTATGAATATACTGTGATTGAGTTTATTATGTTCATAATTTTGAGTGAACGACAGAACATTATGACCTGTAGGCTATAGATCTATAGGTCTTATGTGGGACATTTTTATGCTATTTAAACACACAAAATATACAAACTGTGAAAGTGTTTTCCCATATCGAACATTGAATTCACAGCTATTTATATATTCGTAATTAGACTGGACTTATGTTGGAGCGTGTTGACGATATTCATACTATTTTTAATAAGCGTACAGCTCTACATGATGGAAAGCCTGGAAAAAGCCCATGGTTCTCAAACTTTGTTTCAGGGGACCCGCGTTCTTGTTTGGCCATTATTTTTTCAGTTTGGTTCGGCACTAATACGTCATTTTGTATCATAAACTGGGTGTTTTCTTTACGGCATTTATAGAAATTGTTTTGATTATGAATATGGTCATTCTTCTTGAACTGCCAATTTTTGGGTGACCCAACAACATTTTCTGGCGACCCACTTTTCGGTCCCGACCCAGTGTTTGAGAATCACTGCCTATGAAAGGGACAGCTCATAATGTCAAATACAACAGAATAAGCCTTGTGGGACCTGAAGGAAACGAGCTGCAGCAGAATGCTTAAAATTCAATGCGCGTGTTATTTGGCCTCCTTCACAAACACGAGATCTGAACAGCCATAGAGAGAACGTCTAAATACATAATTCGATGTTGTGTTCTTTTGGTGGCTGTTTTTAACTGTGTGCTTCCCTACGGCTGTAGCTCGGGGCGCACAGGCCGTAAAAATGGTGACGTGTTGCCGCATTGCGAAACCTTTTTTACGCACAGTGTTCACCAGGCCTATACGCCAAAGCTCAGGTGACAATTGCCATATCCAAAATACCCATCCACCGTTGAGTCGCTGTGTGGCATTCCAGCACATACTGAGACTGGAGTGAGACATATTGGTTTTAGTCTACAATGCATCGGCTTTACGCATACAACTCTTACTGTCTTAGTTTGAGAAACACAAATATTTAATCATTATTTACATTAATAGTGGCTATACGGGACAATATGAATCTATAGACTACTAATTATTGTGCTCTTTGGACTTTGGAGAATGTAGAGGATATTTTGTTGCAAAATAATATGGAATTGCGCGCATTGGAATATTTACAACAAAGCAACCATATCCCATTTATTGAAATCTAAATTTGGATCGTGGGATTGCTTGGTGATACTATATTCGAAATACTTCAAAATAGATGTTCCCTTAGGATAGGAATGACGCAATCTCTGTACAGACGTAATCGGTAACAGAACGTATACAAATGGCTTCAAAGTTATCGTATGTTTATGAATATAGATGAAGATAGTGTTTTGTGTTTTGTGCTGTCTGTGTGGTGGGTGTTTGACTGTACAATGCTGGGGAAGGACAGAAAGAGGAGAAAATGGCGGCCGTGAGAGAAGGAGACAGAGCACAGCGCAGCTCCCCTCTCCGCACCACCAAGAAATGCAATAAATTCCTTGTTGTTTTATGAAAATTTACAACTTTGTGATACAAGTTTATGAGTGGCCGCGCGCGGGGATTGGCCGACGGGCTGGTCATGTGGACGCGCTTAACGTGAACATGAACTTTTTATGATTTCCCAAGTGGCTATATCGCTCGCTTGCTGCTCGCTGCTGCTGCTTGCCTTGCTCGGCTCTGGGCTCCGGACTCCCGAACTGCCCTCCACATCCAGCCGCCCAACCGTGCGCTCAAACCCGGGTCCGAGCACCGACACCACGTCGCTCATTAACGGGACTGACTAATGAGGACTTGTATGGGCTAAAGAAATGGGACTCCTCTCCCCCACCTCCTTCGCTTTTTCTTCCCTTGATCTTCCAACCAACAGGCGGCAACCCGGAACCCAACACGAGCCATGGGGACAGGAGTTTGGTGGTAAAATGCCCGGCTGTCGTTCGTTCATTCACGAGCGCGGGGCTTGTTTGGGGAACGCGTCAAGGGGCGGTGATGGCGGATGCTGCTGTTTTGACGCCTTCGCGACAACGCCTCCCTCCCGCTCGCTCCTCTTCCTCCTCCTCGCACTCATCACGCACGTTCATCCATCTATCCCTCCCTCTATCCGTCCAGCCCGCCGCCTCTCTGCCGCTCCGCTGACGGATTATCAACAAACGGTAAGTGCGTCTCGTTTTTGGCCCGTTATTATCAATGAGGTGAGATTTCCGGGATTAAGGTGGATTAAGGCCCCGGGATCTGGTGATGGATGGTGCGGTGGGATTAGCCGCAGGAAGGAGCGTCTAGTACCGAGAGCTGTAGCAGTAGAACAGGGGCTAGGAATCCGGAAGGTTTGGCTCGTGTGTTGTTGCCTCGAGGAGTGCACGGTGCGCGTAAAAAGGGAGGGCAGACCGGGTCCATTAGTGAGACTTTGATGTCGGGACAGGTGCGGGAAGATCTGGAGTTGGCTTTGAGATTAGTCTAGAAAAACCTCTTGTGCAAAGTAAAATATTGCATTTTAATTGACGTTATATTTATTAATTGAAGTATTCTGGTGGTTACTGCTTGAAGTTGCATGCAGACATATGTTTTGATCCAAATGTGAGTAAACTGATTATTGCAAATATATGTTTACAACAAAATATCAGAGGGAAGAAAAAGACATAGAATGAATGAGATATGAATCCATCTGGATAAATGCGTTGAAGGCAAAAATAATAGTCGCTTTTTGTGTTGTGTGTTGAGAAAATTGGCAATTGAATCTTTGTTGGTTCAAATAAAGTGATAATTCATGTTTTATCTGACACATAGTAACGCGTTGTGTATGTTTTGATTGTCTTGTTTTACGTTCAGTGCCCACACATGTATGGGATATGATAAAAAAAAAGTATGGAAAACAATTATGAATCTCATGTTTATTTTCAATGACACAAGATTAGCGTGCTATGTTTGGTCACAATGGCGCACATGCATAGGATGAATGGATGAATGGATTGGATGAACTTCGATACTCTGCGATTCATATTATTGCTATTATGTTATTATATTTATACTGTATGCTTCCGTGCGTGTTTTACACTTCCCCTATTTTATTGTATTGCATTTTCCACTTGCATTCTGGTTCTCCATTCTGCAGTCTTCTAAGAAATGTATGTGTTTGTATTCATTTTCTTTGCGGTATATATATATATACACAGTGTATTGGGTATAGGAGGTGTCGTACTGAATGGATGACATTGTGCATTAGCAATTCATACATTCTAATATTTTTTTTAGCTAAAATGTGGACTGTTTGCAATAGGCCCCGTTGTGGAATAGTTACGTTCTAAAGTCATTAAAGTATTTTCTGGTGCCAACACGTCCACTATGAACTGGATGATGATGAGAACTAGAAAAACAAATGAATAGTAAAACTAATAGTCTTGGTTACGCATTGGCTGTTGTTTTGGCGCATGACCTTTCTCTTTTTCTCAGCCCATCTTCTTCCAGATGTCCTCAGAGCTTCCAGGTTCTTCCCAAATCCAGGGTCTGCTTTGTTTTCGTGTGTGTGTGTGTGTGTGTGTATGTGTGTGTGTTGTCTGTCTTTGTGTGTGTGCGGACAGTGGAATGTTGTTTCTGCTCGCTCCCTTCCAGCCCACTTTTATGACTTTGCCTTCCTTCTCATTTCCTCCCTGCGGCTGCCCCCCACTCTTTCTGGCTTTCTGAAACAGCTAACAGCCACCGCCCAACACCTCCCGAGAGCAGCCCACCACACTACTTCACTTCTACCAACCCCAGGCCTGTCTGTCTCTCCCTCCGTCCATCTGTCTGTCTGCTCGCTTTGGTCCACACAATTTGTTGCCTTCTCAAATATCAAACACGCCAGACACCTTCAAAGACACACACTTTAGCTAACAGGACTTTCCGCTTTTCCAAACGCACACCTTCACATGTAAGTCGACAATATTATATTTATTTGTATGATTATTTATTGTATCAGCTGGATTCGATGGATCCAATTGGTTAGCAATGAATGTACAATGAAACAATAGCCCACAGCGTGCAGACGCATGGGCAAACATCAGATTTTTGAGACTTTGTTGAAAGCATAACGTTGCCCCATGACAAATTGCAAGATTATTAAAAACACAAAACAAAATCCACTGTATTGTATATGGAAGCTATTCACTTATCTCTGTCCACGTCTTCTCAATGGAAAACATATGGGCGTTATGGACTGACTGTTAACTGTGGCCAGGGCTCTGTCAGCTCCAATTAAACTAATACCCGCTTTATTATTATTATTATGCGGTCTGGACTTCCTCTTTTTGGCGCTCATTTTCCGTGTAGCATTAGTGGATTTTCACTTGGCGAGCAGAAATCGATACAGTACAATTTGTATCTCAAAAACGAATAGAAGAACCAGCGTGGATGTACAGTATTGTGTTCCGTCGCCTATGGTATAAGTAAAACACTAACAATAGTAGTAGCCCTAATATAATTCTATATGAGTTCCATTCACATACAGTAGTAGTCTAAAATTGCACATAGGACAGACTATGCATCTGTAAACATGATACTAAGGGACTCATATTTTTCTTTACATTATGAAATATTTAATAAATTAACAGATTTTTAGTTGATGTTTCTAAAAAAAAGAAAAAAGGATAATACAATTGAATATAATTCCAGTAATGCAATGCGTACACGTATTATGAATTGCATTAATCATGTGTTCATTATTAAAAGGAAAAAAATAAAAAATAAAAAAAATGTATATTTTAGACCACAATATTTATTAATATATAATATTAATATCCATACATATTCTCATATTAAATCTACCACAATAACGTATGGTACAGTTACAGCATGTTCACAGTGCGCGTGCGTTATGCTGTAGATATGTCATATTTTGTGCATGTTTCAAATACACTGAAATGCACATTTACATAGTTAAACATTTGAACATCGTACAATCAAACATAAAAAAATAAATAAAAAAAACAGTTTGGGGCGATTTCATGTGCGGCACCACCTCTCTTTTGTTCAGATTCAGTTTTACACATTATTTTTGATATAGCTAATCATTTTGTGCTTCTTTTAATTAAACATCCTCTGTGTGTTTATTTTTTTAGTTTATTTTTCTTCAATACAGTCAATTTAAAAGTTTTTACAGCTAACTATGTTCTTCTCCTTTTCCGTCTTAATCATCACAAAATGTAAAGAATACTGATCAGGTTTTGTGGCGTTCAGAGCCCCTCGTCCTCGCTGCTCTCTTTCTGCCTCAGTTCCACAGAGCCCCGGGCAGCGACCTGTGCAAGGCTCTGGTGCCATCTAGCGGCCAGTTTACTGCAGTACTCAAGAGTGCTTCACTTCAGAGTACTTTTATTGTTGCTTTATTCTTTACAAATGGCCATTTTTACGTAGTTTATTTTTGTCAAATTGAGATTTTCTTGTCTAAATCAACAAAATATGTGACATTTGCAAAAAAATAGTTCCACATTGAAGTAATTTGGGATATGACGTCGTTTTGAAGCTTTCTTTTGTGCGTATCACAGTGGCCAAGTCTACTGTGAAACTGAAACCGTTATTTTGGCATGGGACCAGAGCTGTTAGGTCTGTGTGTGTGTGCGCGCGCGCGGACCTGTGCACGCGGGGACAGTATACGTATAGCTGCGGGGCGTACATTTCATTGCGAGCCTGCTCTATGTCTGTGGGACAGATTTGTGGCGTGGGAGGAGAAGAGAGCGAAGCTTTTCTGTTTGTGTCCAAGGTCTGGATGAGGCGTGGAGAAAGAAGATTGCGCGCATAACGGTGCCATGTGCTGCAGGGGGGACACTGGAGGACGTCAAATTAGCGCTGATTGGCCAGGGGTTCGAGCTGTGGATAAACATAATGAGCGCGCTCATCTGCGTCGGTCCGGGGGTATAGTGTATGAGTCCAGGTGCGGCGCAGTGGAACAGTGCCCGGTTTTGAAAGGCGCTGGTGTGGGCCTGAAGGGGGCGGGGAGGGGTTGTGAGAGCCTGAGTGTTGTACAGAATGGAATTTATGACTCCAGTATCATCTGACGTTAATCCAGCGTTCACAATCCACTTCACAGCTCATGCAAATCAATGGCCCCCCTCCGCGCGGTAAACAGGCACTGCTCTTATGAATACACACATTCATCCATGTGTTAAAATACTGGTGAGGTGCGCATGGGCAGGGTTTACCAAGCTGTGGGTCGGGAGCCAGGACAGGACATACTCATTCATTTTTTGGACTAATATCAAATCAGACCAGTGTGTACGTTTAAAGTGGTCATTTTAAAAGCATATACATAATAATAATAGATCTGATTAATGCATTTTTATTATTATTATTATTTTTTTTTTTTACAACAACTTCATAAAATATAAGCTATAATATGTTGTGCTAGTTAGTATTAATAGTATTTTGTAGTCACGTTTTGCGCTGTTTGCTGAGTGAGTTTTGCCTTTCCCGTAACGCTGCATTCACGGTCCAATATTCTCGCGTTAATCTTTGACTCGGCTTCGGACTGTGCGAGCGCTTGCCGCCGATAACAGTTCGGAGTAGTGACCCGGGGCAGGAGCCACAGCGCCTTGAAGGACGAGGGCTCCAGGCCGCGGCTGGTGCATGCCCGGAAACGCGGACACGGCACAGCTGCTCGGCCAGGCGCTCCGTGGTTTACCATTAACTTCAGCCAAAAGGACAATGTATTATTAACGACCTGCTGGCTATAGTTAATCAGTTAGAATTCATTGTTACTATTTCGTAGCCTTGGGTTTTTTCCTACATTAGTAACATGAGCGCATATTTTCAGTGTATTTAAGATTAACCACTTGTGTGTGTGTGTGTGTTGTGTGTGTTGTGTGTGTGTGTGTTTTGTGTGTGTGTGTGTGTGTTATGTGTTAAATTAACTGGTTCTAAAATCAATAATTCATGGTTACAGTTTACCTAAAATTTCTTAAATATAAATATATTAACCGAGCTCATAATTAAAATTTAATTCAATATTTATTTTTTATTGTCGTCGAAATACCATCATCCCAAAAACTGCGGGTGTGTTACGTCTAAATATTGTAGTAAAACACAGTAGCCTGCTAATAATTAGTATCTCAAAAATCCCGTCAAGAGTTAATTCTTCAAAATACGCTTACATCTTTGTATGCTATGCTCTAACCACTGATTGTCAAAATTTTATTTTATTTTGTAACATTTTATATTTGAAAATAATCGTATTTACCACAAAATCCACAAAAGGACGTCTAACCACATTTAAGTAACACAAATAATATTTTGTTATGGCACTTTATTACTGTATGTTGGTTATAAATAGATTGGGGATTTTTAGGACTGCTATTTTAGAAACTAGAAGCCGTCTGGGTCCAAACATTTTGCTGACATTTCACTCCAAACAAGAACTACAACAAAACGGCCTCTAATGGCACTTGTTTTAACGGAAACAGCCATTGGATTGACACTTCGAGGTGCCACGGACACTTCATAATTGCGCTTTAAACGCTAATAAAAGCAGTCCGAGGCTGTGCGTAAAGAGCGCACCCACAGTACAGCAGCAGCAGCTTGTGTGAACGGACTCTCCAACATTTGTCCATGTGCTGTTTACTGCATCGTCACCATTCCTCGGACTTTACAAGGAGTCATAAACGGTCATAAAGCCATAAAAGTGGGGAGGTCTGCTCGTACACACACCACATACACACACACACACACACAGACGCACACATACACGCATACACACACAAAGGACGAGGTGAAGAGGAGCCATAAAGCACGCTCTGACCGCAGTCTTTTATTGTGGATGAAGTCAGATTCTTGGAGTTCCTCACGCTCTGTTTACGCGCGGTGCATTCGGCAGGGCATGTCTCTGCGAAGATATGAACAATCCCCACTGTGCAACTATGAGCCACTATTGTGCACACCTAACCCGGACTCCCTCGGTGTATTGTATTAATGTTACCGTTTCATTTTAGCTCAGTTTGTGTGTTAACAAATGAAATCACCCTTAGTCAACAGAGACTAGTGACTGAGCGACTTTACGCACTTTACTTTACGCAGTGTCCATGGAATCTCTCTAAGCGAGGATCCAAAGTTCCATTAGGGCCATTTTGTTGAAGTTTACTGTAAAATGTAAACAAAACATGTTAACCTAGACGTCTTTTCTTACCCATATTTATCATCATACCAGCCTTTACCAGATCAATGACACATTATAACTGTGGTTATAGTGTCAATCATCATTTGGTCTTCTGTAGTCTTTGAAATTGTAGAAATATATTGATGATTGATCGTTATTGGCCATACCCTTAATAGTTTTATTATTTTACTATAAGCTAAAAAGATAGGTAATTGCACAAAATTTTCAATTATGAAATTTCTATGGATATTAATATCTTTTGTTGAATTCTTTCTCCAATTCTTGATATAATTGTAATCTGTTTGTAAATATTTGTAGCCGTATTTGGTTACTTTTTAAATAATTGTATTAACCTTCTGAAGTAATTATTGTTATTGTTTTAACAGCATTAGTAGTGTTGGCGTATTGCGTGCCTCTTATTATTAACTGAAATTAAATTCAGTTAATAAAGCTCGTCCATGACTGTAGCTTGTGAAACAATTGAATGGCTAGTAACTTTTGGGGTATAGTAGCCACAGTGACCAGTAAGCTAATGTCAAGCCCTGACTGTAACATAATTCATAAATTGAAAAAACAAAAAAAAAAAAAAAAAACATAACAAAATTCCAGTCTGGTATTCTCCATTCGATTCAAAATAACAGATACAAATGCACTCACATTTTGTTACACACCTCTCTATACGGTTACAGTCGTGGTGACAGTGTAGTTAAAAGCCAGTGCAAATCAAGGTGAGGAAGCTGTGAGAAATGGCCCTGTAAACGCGCCCCACGCACGGATTCCAGCAGTGTGTGCGTCACCGCGGTTCATCCTCAGCGTCTCGCCGCAGTCATGAACTGGAAGTGCCGTTTGGTCCGGTTTGCCCCCCACACCCGTCCTCTTACACCTGCAACACAAAACAGCACGTTTAACACTGTGCAGAGACGAGGGTGAAAATACTCAAACGAGGGCAATCAGGATGTTTGTTGGAACTTTTGATCGAGTTCATTTGTGTTCCAGGTTGGAAGAATGCAGTGGAGAACTTCTTACTCGTCTTTGAAGGAATAAAAACAAACAAAAAAAAACCTCAGAAATATAGGGAAACCAATTTCTCCACAATTGCTCATTTCAACATAAAAGAGTGTGCTGAAACTTCCTAGACGATGACTTACCCCTGATACAAAACTGCATGGAGCTCCATTACGCACCACTGCCTTCACCAATCTCCACAGTCTGCAAATGTTATTGTGTCTTCAACGTCATTTCCACTTTGTTTGAGCTAATAGCCTATTTTTAATTATCATCATCATTATCACCATTTACTGTACTTTCTGTTTCGCCATCTACAGTATGTGATTATTTTATATTTTGCTATACATACAGTATATAGCTATACATATTCATTGCACAGTTTCAGTTAAAATGACCGTTGCTTCGTTTCAGATTATAAATATATATTTATTTCTATGAATCCATTCTATAGACCCATAGGCGTGTGAACATAAGGCTCCTTATTATAATTACGGAATGTTGAAAGCCATCATATTTATCATGTAGCGTACAAAATAGTGAATCCTCATTATGGTTGTTGTGAATATATGCAATTGTTAGGTTGTTTTTGCGCACTGTTTGGGCACATATAGCCAACTCATTCGTGCTTAAAACCTGCCCCGCTCCCTCTAACTCACTTTGTCAGTAACACTTAGGCCTCACCTGCCGAGCTCTGCAATTCATTTAGACTCGTTCACAATCCAATACAGCCCGAACAACCAGATCAGACTCAAAGCACTACTATTGACTCAAGTGGGCTGAAGTGGTGCATGGTGCGTAAAAGTAAATCACCAAACGGACGTAAATATGATAGCAGCATTACCGTGTCTATAGTGTGGTGTCCAGGCTTTGGCCAAACGCTTGACTTGTCCCCGGCTCTTGGTGCTGACCATTAATGATTAAACCTCAGCCCTCTTCGAACACAATGCCGCCGCTTCCCGTTCCCACCAGGCGCAGAGGAAACAGTGCGTCCTGCTTTTAGACACACACACACAACACACACAGAAGACAAGGAGACATAGCACAGGGTCAAAACTGCGAGCTTCTCCATCTGTCTGGGAGCCGTGTACGCAGCCCTCGGGATGAGCATAAAACTTATGATCTGTCCCACAACTGCGTAACTTTGGCGCGATGGATGTAGAGGCTGGAGGGGGGGCGAAGAGATGAGGGGAGGTAAAGTAAAAGTAAAAATAGAGTCTTTGTGTGTGTGTGTGTGTGTGTGTGTGTGTGTGTATTTGTCAGTCGCACTGTCTGCAGCGGGGCCAAGCGGAGCGGCCACAGCCTGTAGGGGAACTGAGTGACACTATTTATGGCTGCGGTTGTTTTACGACCTCAGCGACACATATTCCGTTTGGACGTGCCAATGAAAAACAGGCCTGGCAAGCTTCACACTCCAACTTTCCCTCCTTATTTATACCACGTTTTCTGTATATCTGTGCGTTTATAAAGATTGTTGTAGTATTTTTTTAGGTGTGTCTGTGTATATGCAAAACTATATATACGTCACTGTTATGTTTGTTTGGGTTTCCCACGAGTGCTCAAAATAGTCACAAATGCGTGATTTATGTCCACAATGGCGTTTTACAAAAATAGCTACTCTAGGTTCAACTAAGCGGGGATATCGTCTGACACTACTGTAATGGGCCTCGGAAGTGCAGGCATTTAATTGGCTATCACTTTAAGTCCAGTTTCTTTATTAAAATGTATTCAATTAATTCTGAATTGTAATAATGTGACTTCTGTGCCTTTAAGTGTTGTACCAAAATTGTGTGGGCTAATTTAAGCTATTATATTATTAGATCAATTATAATGATAAAGTATATAATTATCTTGGAGCAATAACATTTTTAATACATTGAGATCATATAAACTGGCATATTTTATGTATTGGTTTAATTTAGTTACTATTATCATTGATATTTACCAGTTCTGCCGCTCTTTCAGTGGTAAAAACGTTTTCATTGAAATAGTTAAATGAAGATTTTTTTTGTTTTGCTGGTTAAAAGAGATGAGTAGAGTTTGGATCTTATTGGTTTTGAAGTATTTGTATTCTCTCATGTGAATGCTGTTGAATACAAAGCATACATAAAATGGTTTGGACACACATATTTTACTGGGGCGCACTGTGCGTCAGGCTCTAATCAGTGTCAACAGTGAAAGGACTTCAGTCTTTCTTTATTTCTTTCCGGGAGCCTAATCAGTGTCACACAAAGAGAAAATCATAAGTCACCGCGCTCATAGATCAAACACATAAGTCTGCAGCTTGAGTTTGTGTACGGAGCGGCACGAGGCGCACACTTTTACCTGGACAAACTCAACAATTCATTATTACATACTACCCGACACAGAGAGGACATTAACCTACTTCTGTAATAGAATAAAGTGCCATCATTATGAATACAGTGTGTGCTTGAGTTACAGCTCCATGCGTAAAGGCGCACAGAGCCTGGTGCCTGTTTATTACCCACACAACAGAACGCACAAACACCTCAATTATAGCCCGCTATAGTCCACATTATGTTATGTTCCAGCTGCCCTCCCCGCGCGCACAAGTACAGGAACACACATGACTACTGCGCGCGCCCTGCGTCTGATTTACGTTCTCCAAATTCATTTTAATGCGTTCGGCTTTATCTGCGAAGCGCCGGCCGGGAATATGCTTTATTATTTGCTCGCCTCTAGCGGCACAACGCACAGCACCCTACGGGCGCGAGCCCTCTGGAGCGTGAACGAGCCTGTGCTTGTTATGGTCCGAACAGACGGAGCCAGAATCACTTAAGGCGCGCTCAGGAGCCCAATCTCTCTGCAACTGGAGGAGATTAGAAAAGAGATTGGATGAGAATTAGAAAGAGGTAGAAGAGAAGAAGGGAAATAGACATAGAGGGGGTCTGGGAACCCCTCCTCTTCCTCTTCTTCCTCCTCTTCATCCTCTTCCTCCTCTTCCTCCTCTCACAGCGAAAGGAAAGGAGAAAACGAATGCCAGGCACAGGAGTTTCTCATTGGTCAGCGTGGGGTCAGCTGGTCTGTGCCTCTCATATGCCCCCCACCTCACACACGCACATACACGCACACACACTCACACACACTCACGCGCGCCCGCTCTCTCTCCTGTCCCACACTGGCACTCCGCCACCCTGCCCCCTCCACTGCCTCCGATCTCAGATAAACTAAGTGATAGCAGCGCAGTCGGACTGGCTGCTATAAAACACAACAAATCATAAGTGCGGCAGGGGCACGAGGACGGGAGGAGACGTTAGCTGTTAGCCGTTAGCCTAACACTCCTCCTTCTTCTTGTTCTGTGGGAGCTCTTGTTGTGTCCCGTGCCCTCCTGTCCCCTCTCCTCTCTCCACTTCTCCATGAGTTCCTATTTTGTCAACTCCTCGTTCCCGGTGTCTCTGTCGGGCCCGGGCGGGAGCAGCCAGGCGGCGGCAGCGGAGTCATTCCTGGGTCAGATTCCGCTCTACTCTTCGGGCTATGCCGCGGACCACCCGCTCCGCCACTACCCGGGGGCAGCTGTGTACGGGTCCAACCAAGATAAGACATACGCAGCATCAGCGTACTACCAGCAGAATGGAGCGTACGGAGGGCACAGAGCAGCGGCGGGAGCAGCTGTCGGTGGCAGCGGAGCCTCCGCCTGTGATTACGCCACCGCGGCGGCGGCTGCAGCGGCGGCGGCTGCGGCTAGCAGCTTCTACCGGGACAAGGAGCCGTGCAGCCTCGAGGAGCAGCTGCTGCAGGACGGTGTGCACCGGAAAGTTGAGTGCGTAGGGCTCAGCGCCAAGGGGCTGTTTGGAGAGTTGGACGAGAAGCCCTCCTCAGCGCCCATATACCCGTGGATGCAGCGCATGAACGCCTGTAACGGTAAGTCTCTTCCTGCTTTTTACATTTTGTATGAGTCGCACATAAAAGTGACGTGTGTTTCCTGTGTCAGCCGCACCGCGGTGTCCGTTTATGATCCCGTTTGTGGCTGTGTCATGTGCGCTGCTTTATGGACCGTCATAAAGCGCGTTTGTTTGGCTTCGGCTCCTGTTTCGCTCTGACTGTATGTGACCCGCTGACCGCAGAGGAAGAGCCTGTCAGACGCTGTTTGCTAAAAGCACGGAGCAGATAGGAAGCTGATAAAGAGACTAGTCCTGATCGAGTCTTCAGTTTGTCACTAAGAGCTTCTGCGTCTGAACAAATCATGTCCTTTAGTGCGTACAGGAACACGCTGATAACATGCTCTCATTGTAAACTTCAGACAGTTATCTGTTAACCCTCTAAGATTAGATACTGCTCACATCACAGAGCTTTCTCCTGAAGAATGACACACACTGAACACTGTGAGCTTTATGTTGATGTTTAACAGAGAAAAGCCCTGTGTGCTGAGTAATGGTGCCCGGTACAGGACTGTAGCCCTAAGCCCGTAGGACACAGCCGCTGTGACAGATGAGGTGGAAACAGCCGCGCGGCAGACACGTATCAGAGACATATCTGAGAGCCATATCTGAGGAATAAAAGGCTGCTGGAGATGGATCTGGACCGAGGCTCTGAGAGCCTGCGCGCTCGTCCATAATCCGGTTTGGCTCGGTCCTTATTTATGCACTCAGAAAGACTGTGGTTTCCATCCGAGCTCTCCTCCAGATCAATACACAATGTGGAGCTGCTAAAGTGACAACACGGCGATTTGTTTACCACCGGGGGCCAAAATACTGTTAGCGGGTGATCAGAGCGCACAGTGAGGGAAGCTGATCCACAGCGAGGGGAAAACCCTGTGAAATATTACCGTGAGGCTCCTCCATATTCCTCTTATTATTCAGTGTGAGCTGAACAAGGCGTTTCTGTGCTCCACTCAATGCTGCTATTCAGCCAGTACTAAAACGGGACATTTTAATGTTTTCCTTTAAAGTATACTAAAGTTCAATCAGAAATTATACTGTTGTTTTATTTTGGTCACAGTAAATTTTCAAATCTGAACGCGTCATAAAATGTATCTGTGCGTAAAGTTGGCTAAGACGCACAGCGGGACGTACAGACGCACTTAAATCACACGTGAATCAGTACAGACAGCTTTATTCCTCTAAGTGTGTTTTATAATGCCTTTGTGTGTGTTCTGCGCTCTTATGATTTATGATTACATTCGTGCGTAAAAGCCGCACCTTTGTGCCAAAACTGCAACAGTTTTGTATTGGTTATTCCATTGTGTTTTCTTTGTGCGTAAATCAAAAAAAGACTCTCATACAAAAGCTACAAGCAACAAAGTATGGTTATTTTCCGCCAAATCAGCAAAAAAAAAATCACCACTATTGATTCTGAAATATTACTGTATTTGTGTGCTTGACATACTTTTGCGTATTTTTAAGGATTAGTTCATCCCTAAAGATTGTATTGAGCGTTTAAGGTAAAAAGAACACAATACAAGTTTTTTTCATATCATAAAGATCATATATATATAAATATAGATATCCAGATAGATATCTATATCTATATCTATAGATATAGATATAGATATCTATATATATGTAAGTATATAGTCACACAACTTTTACGCACAGCAAAGTTTTGACACTCACGATTCAAATTAGTAACGACTAATCGTCTATATATTGGATAGCGTAAAGTTCAAAGATGGGAATTGAAAATTTAATTTTTTTAAAAGTGTCTATTATTATCGCTGTGATTCGTCCTGTCCTGTGTGTGCCATTATGTGGGTGTTTTCTGAGCCAAAACGTAACCCTATCTGTGCTCCTCCTCAGGGACCTTCGGCAGCCCCGGGAGACGCGGACGTCAGACTTACACCCGCTACCAGACGCTGGAGCTGGAGAAGGAGTTCCACTACAACCGGTACCTCACCAGGAGACGGAGGATCGAGATCGCGCACGCTCTCTGCCTCACGGAGCGCCAAATCAAAATCTGGTTCCAAAACCGGCGGATGAAATGGAAGAAAGAGAACAAACTGATCAACTCTTCCTCGTCCTCCTCTTCCTCGACCATGAACGGAGAGGAGCAGGAGGAGAAACGGACGGAGTGAGGATCGTGGCGAATAAACTCAACAAAAACAAAAAAACACACACAAACGGGGTGACAGAGACATCCATTTTGTGAGTGATTGGGTGAAAACTTTGGGGAGTTTTACCTTACTCCGGAGACCTAGCGGATCTTCCACGTCCACCCTCCGCCGTACTGTATACCCAACTCTATCTCCCCGTGTGGTCTGAAGATTGGCTAATAATTACAAGCACTCCCGGGATGAACCACGTGACTGCTGAAAAGAAGAGAAGACGAGCATTAGTCTAGATTAGAAGTGGGGCAAGTGTATTTAAAACCATTATGTACCCCCCCCCCCCCCCCCCCCTTCCCCCCCAACACTTATTTTAATGCTATTTACGAAGCATTCCAAAACATTAGTTGTATTTGTTCTTGTTGTGCGCACTTGTTTGAAAAAAAAAAGAAGTTGTAAATATTCCAGAAAGCCATGTGATAAAATAGGATGCAAATGCTAAGCGCGCACGGCCATGTTGTGAGGTGCGTAAATGTCATTTGGGCCAAAGTCTGACTCTCCCCAAAAACTACCTATAAGAGCGTTCAGGAGGTGTATATTTAAAAGATGAGATTTTTACCATGTTAGACTAGTCTGTTTTTGTCCAGTACAACGTATACTACCTATGAGAAGTGTTAATAAAATGTAAAGCACTGTCCCGCACTGTTATGTATGTTTTTTTCCAGCCACAACTCAACAATTAAATGAACTAGGATCAGTTAACACAAAAATCCCAGTTTAAGCAGATATTTGTATTATTATTCTATTTTGTTTTTTTTACATAACTTCCATTTGTCCGTTTGTAAAGTCCTCCTTCCAATACTCAAACACGACCCCCGAAAGAATGTGGTCTTTAATTCATATTTTATCTTTTTATTGTCCACCATTTTGTGCAAGAATTCATACATTTTGGCTCAGCAGGTAACTTTAGAGGCGCTTCTTTCATGCTTACTGTACGTAGAGGTATGAACTAGGAAGCTTTGGGAGACGGAGTTAGAATTATATGCACAAATTTACTGGCAGCATACACCTAACATATCACAGAGCCTGGGGAATGCTAACAGCGTCCAATAAAAGTAATTCTGTATGTATGGATTGGAGAATTAGCTTTTTAAATGGTGATTTACGGGATCCGTCTTCACACATTTACATATTATGTCTAATTTATGCTTTAAATGTGAGATTCTACATTCTAGCGCAACCGTTCTGTGGGTATGGATTGGGAACAGTAGTGTAAATTTGGCAATGTGCTGGATATCCTTTCGACCATGTGGAAATCAGTTAAAATGCAAAATTATCAGAATTTTTGACAATCTGGATTACATGGTATGCCTGAACTAACAAAATAGCCCACCATTTCTATTGAACGTGGTGCTTGACTGAGTAGTGATACACATTTGCTGATTTAAAATGACCAATTTGGGGGTAAAAACGTGACTGCTGTCCGTTGTTGGGCTGCTCTTTCACACGCTTACATAATGCGTGTGTAGATTACCAGAATCAACAATGCCTCAAGTTTATAATAAAACACATAAACGGTTAATTACTGATACATAGAGTGAATTTCCAAACACATTTATGTGCGAGAAATCCTTCGGCTTCTGTATTGGATACCGCTTATATAGGTATGGTGATTTACTGACTACATTTTCACACTCTCGCCAACCATCATAAACCTTTTACCCTCGCACTTGTGGAACATTACGCACGTGCATATTTACGGCTCGCGAGGTGAAACCCGGAGCTACAGGGCCAAGCAAGGCGCACGGTCCGCAGTCCGGATCCGGGAGCGCGCTTTTTGGCTTCGGCTAAATTGATGATCCCAAAGGCGGAGAAAGTTGACCTGTCCTCGAGCCCGCCGGCCAGACACGTCACAAGCTCCACTCTCACTCACACTCGCGCGCGCACTCAGCCTAGACAAAGTGCACAATGTCCTGTGACCTTTTGAACTCTGCGTGTCCCCTGAGTGACCGGCCTTCGATTTCCTCCGCTCAACGAGGCAGCCACTTTACGCGCAGCAATAGGAACAACATTAGGGCGCTGCGGGCACGCGCTAATGCACCAAATGCTTATTATATGCAAAGTTGATCTGATTATGTCTCATGAAGGAATCGCCTCGCCACTAATTAACTCGCGGCTTTAAATTCATTTTTCATATGCTAAAAATGACGCACCAGAATAACATAATGCTGTTTGGTCGACATTTGGTTCAATGCGTAAAGGTTGGCTATTTCAATTCACTTAGAGCGTTTGAATTTTGACTTTCATATCAGATTATAATGATGTAATAATACATGCATTTGTGTATAGACCATTGGGACACGTCCACACTAACCACGCTTTGGAAATCACCCTCTACTAAACATCAAGATGTCACTCAATTGGCATTGGATATATGCGCCATTTTGTCCAACACCTGGATTTTCTATTTTAATGGTGAAATAGTGCATACATTTCTTCCTATTGTATTATTCATATTCCATAGGATCCTCATATCCTTATGGTTTATAGATGCTGAAAGATCCATCCCGTGAGATATACAATCATTAGGGCAGCCACAGTTGGACATTAGCAGCCATTTTAACATGCATGTAAAAATAAATGATGGTCAAATCATTTACCTCCACCAAGGAAGTAATGTTATTGGTAGTGTTTGTCAGGTCTGTCTGTCTGTGAGCAACTTTGCGCAAAAACTACTCAACAGATTTGGATGAAATGACTCAAAGACTGTGGAAATGAGCTGCTTCCAGTTATGGGTGTCTGGCATGAGTGGGACTAGTTGTGGTACTAAAAAAATCAATCATGGAAATTGTGTACTGAATCTGAAGCTAGACAGAGAATTACCTACATCATGTAAAGGTTTTTAAATTGCTGAGACATTGGCTAATATTTTCAGTCTCTCAATCCAAATGGAACTAAATATATGAGAGAGACGGAAAATCAAAATAACAATGGATGATGTGACAGATGCATACTTTGCCTTTATAGGCCAAGTTTTACAATGCACACTTCTATCATACTTAATGCGATGGAGAGAACATACAAGTGGGTGTCTGTTCTTTACATGGCCCAGGATTCTATTTGTAGACTATAGAGCATGTGCTTTGGCTGAACATGCTGAACATGCTGCAGATGTTCTGTGTTAGACATGTTGAAGTGTGACCTATCGCTGGGGCTTCTGTGGCCAGCCCTTATCCTCTACTCCTACTCCCAGCTCCTTCACACACCACGCCGTCCTCTGCTTTGGCTACTCGTATGTGACATCTCCTGGCTCTGATAAAAGTGAGCTACAGACCCGTTATAGTCTACACACTTAATATCAAATGGCTTTTCGTGCAAGACTGTGGAAAGAAATAGTCCAGGCAGATGTTCACAGCGGGATGCAAAAGTGGGTCAGGGAGGAGGTTGAATTTAGTTTCAATGCTCTGCAAGATGTAAATATTGTTTTATTGATATGAAGTGGTGAAACAGATGTGCCAAAGAGGTAATAGTCAAATAATGACGATTACATGGAATTATATCAACAGCATCATAACAATCAGACTAGACATTTTTAAGTGGGTAGCTTTGCATACAATTTTTTGTCTTAGTACCATTTAGTTGACGTAAAGTTAGTGGAGGAGTATGTTGATTATAAAGCCCTGGGTTATATATTAGGGTCAGCTTGGACATTGCAAATGAAAAGTCAAAATAGAGTGGCTAAAACAGTGCCTTTCGAGTCAACATCAGGGGTATAATAGCACTAAATCAAGACTAAAACAGACTAAACAGGTTGAAATGAAAATGTAAAGCACTCACCAGAAAGACCTCAATTAATACCCATACTACAGTTTGAAAACCAATGGGCTAAAACATTCACACAAAGCAGGGAAGATAAATCAACCCGAGGCCAGTTTAAACATTACCCATCCTTTAGGGTGGAGGTTTAATGCTCAATGTGTTTCCTTAAACCAAGCCAATACAGAATGGAAACGATATTCCTTTAATTCAAATTGAACTTTGATTATAAAAGACTGGAATATGAATTAGCCAAAGGTAATCACCCATAATAAAACAAATAGAATCTTACTACAAAGTCGACCTCTCTTCTTAACTGCAGGGAACACTGAAATACAACAAGGCTTCTTGACTAAACTTCACATGAATAACAGTTCTTTGATTAAAAAAAAACTGGATTGTATATTAGCCATGGTCAGCTTGAAAAGTGAACAAGATTGCACACCAAATAAATGATGACTAATATATTCTTGACTAACATCCAAATGAAAATGAGAGTTCTTTGATTATAAAAGACTGGAATATGACTTAGCCAATGGTAATCACCCATACAGAATCAAATAGAATCTTAATACTCTTCTTAACTGCAAGGAACCCCAAAAATACAACTAGTATATTCTTGAGTAAACTTCAAATGGATCAGATTTCTTTGATTAAGAAACCTGGCCAATGGTCGGCTTGAAAAGTACCAATTCCTTAAGTTTGAAGCACCATTTCCATAACAGTGAAAAGATTGGACACCAAAATAAGATGACTAATATATTCTTGACTAACATTCAAATGAAAATGAGAGTTCTTTGATTATAAAAGACTGGAATGTGAATTAGCCAAAGTTCATCGCACATACATTGAGTGTGAAGCTTCACGCACAATTATCACCACAGTACTTTCGTCCTCAGAGTTCTAGTCAGCACCGTAGTCCGACTTTTCTTGACTAAGATGGAAATATCTGTCATATGAATGATCCTTGGGTCGGCTTGGACGGCACACGTACTAGGACGGTGAAGATCTATATTTAACGAGGGACTGTAGTGAGAAGCCTGTGCCAACTGGGTCAGTGCCACCTCTAGCATATCCCTATATGGACCGCACTCCTGGCACACTCTGCCTCCAGACCCCTGGCCTTAAGCCCCTCTGAGCTGGGGCCAGTAAAATAATACAAATGACTGGACCTCCGTAACGGACTTGCTAGCTTTTCTTTGTATTCCATTCCCCAATCTGGAATATCAAGCTCTCAATTCCAACTGTTGGCTTCCTTCGGCGACACTCAAGTTGGTGAGTGTCTGAAACAAGGGCCTGAATTCAGCCACATTCAAGGCCAAAACTCACCAGGGGGGTAGGCTAGGTTATCCCCTATCATTTTACACTCAAATGTGGAATTCTTCATTGCCGGGCCTTTCTGTGCCCGAGCGCTTGTGTCCTGCTCGGGTGAAACATGCACTTCTGATTGCACTTTGAGGCCCACTGCACACAGTAGAACGCACAGAGGCACCAAGGCTGAAATGCATCCCCCAAGTCGGGAATCAACAAATCATAAATCAGCCGCTTTTCCATCCAGTGTGGACGCTCCGAGATCAGGTTTAACATTCCACCTCTGCAGCTGGGAACGGGGCCGCGGGGAGGCAGGGAGGAGAAAAGGATTCTTATGGACTTATTCAATGAGAAGCTCTTCGTGTGGTGCTTCTACATTGGGCTCAGCATTATTGGATCACATGGTGCTGGTTCATTTAGTCAAATGATATAAAAAATGTATCCATCCTTATTTTGGCACAATGTTGATAACAATATATCTTATGTTGGTGTAAGTTATGACCAAATATATATTCATAGTGTAATAAAGAAATTGATTTGATTACATTTACAATGATATATTTGTGAAAGATGAGCTTCAAAAGCATATATGTGTATTGGCTTCATCTAAACATTCACTGGTTTTAGAGATTTCTGAACTACTGGGCCTGTTATAATAGGTCAGTCTACCTCCCAATAATAAAAAAAAATATTTTTTAAATGATGAAAAATACAGATTATGCATGGATGATGATAAAGGCAAATTTTGAGAAAAGGGGTATTTTATTGGTCAAATCTAAAAATCGTTGGCATTGAGAAATAAGATTGACCCAGGTTCTACTTGTTAATGTGTTTCCATGGTATTAACTTTATTAGGTCAAAAAAGTGCAACTGTGATCTGTACCATATATAGTCTCTCTCCATAAAAGTAATTTTATATATTTTTATATTTTAAAGTTAATAAACTACAAAATAACTACCAAAACTGCAAAACACATGCTAAAATCCATATAGGCCATAAATTCACCCATTTGGAAATGAAATATAACTTGGTTGTATGACGAGTTGGAGTTAAGGCTATTCATATTTTTAGTCTAGTTCTATTCTTTGCATTTTTAGACTCCAGTGTGTATGGTGTGGAGGTCTGAAGAGCGTTCGAAAGTGACTTGAGGTCTCGTGTCAGGCTTCTCCGCTATAGATTGTAATTTAACGAGCCTTTTTAATGACTTGTGTTGACTGCTTCCTAATATCCAGTCTCGGTAAAGGTCAGTGAACAGGCCTGAGTGGTGACGCACGGGCGGAGGGGCGGAGGGTGGTCTTTCATAACAGCTCACTTTTTTTTGTCTCCTGCCCCTTATCTCACCCGTGTGCAATAAATTATCTCTGCAGTAGGTGGCGCTCTGAGCTCACCCCCGGACACCTCTGGAGCAACAGGATCCCAGAGTGGAGCACCTCCCCTCCGCCTTCCCTCACCTCCTTGCCCCCGCCCTCCCATCATTAGAAACCCCTGCGCATGAATCACCTCTCCAAAGTCATCGAGCTAGAATTTACGACTGGTCAACAAAAGCACGTGACCACTGGCACCCTCCTCCCCCTTCCCTGCCTCCGAGTCTCTCTCTCTCCTCACCCTCTCCTCCCCCATCACACACCCCTCTCTATCCAACACACACCACCCCACCCCCATATTTGGACGGGCGCATACATAGCTAAAAACGAAGTACAGTGCAACGCCATAATTCACTAATACATCATAAATCGTTGAAAGTACCCGCGTTATAACGACCAAGAGAAATATAACAAATCAAGCGCCCCTTAATACTCAACTGTTAAGGCTGCAACTCTCTAAAAACAACCTAAATGAGCTCGTACTTTGTAAACTCGTTCTCGGGGCGATACCCAAATGGCCCCGACTATCAACTTCTAAATTATGGAGCCAGCAGCGGAGCAATGAACGGCGGGACGTACAGGGACTCTACCTCCGCCACTATGCACCATGCGACGGGCTCTTACGGCTACGGCTACAATGGCATGGATCTGACGGTAGGCAACGGCCGGGGAGGTGGAGGGGGGAGCGCCGGTAGCACCAGCGGGAGCAGCAACAGCGGCACCGGGGTGCATTTTGGAGGCGGCTCGTTGGGCTTCGGCTCCCCGGAAAGAGGCTTCAGACAGGCTTCCAGCTCGTGCTCCCTCACCACGGATACTTCCCTCCTCTCCCCAGGCGGCAGCGGAGGAGGAGACACTAAGGGCTCCCCGTCCAGGCAGCAGCAGGAGACCAGTGGGAGTCTCAGCTCACCCAACCTGCCCTCTTCTGGGGCCGGCGGAGGAAAGGCGCAGCGCTTCACCGAGCTGGATGACGCGTCCCCGGACGTGGATGAACTACAGCAGCACGGCCACCCTTCGAGTAGGAGCGGGCAGAAACAAGACGCGGGGCCGGCGGGGTCAGCGTCAGCGGCGGGCAGTGACGGACACGCACCCCAGATATTCCCATGGATGAGAAAACTGCACATTAACCATGGTACATGCCGCTCTGTTGTTCCTCTTGTTTAGCTGGGAGTTCCAAAGCGGAGGTCCTTTTAGTGTCTTTGACAATTTATGACTGCCATAAACACGTAGTTATTAACACTTACGTTGGATTTGTGTGCGTAAAGTTGCGTAAGGCTTCCAAAATTCCAATCCTTTCTTGTGCAATAATTCTCGTAAAGCCGTGGAGATGTTTTAGTGAATGTACACCTGTTTTATGTAGTGCTTTCCTGCCAATTGTGTTCTTTATTATTTGGTAATTTATTGTAAACCAAACGCTGACTTATACAGGCAGCTGGTGCTTTGTGGTAAGCGGCTGACATTGCGTTAAGACCCTGTTTAATCTGAGCGAAAGGGCGAAAGGCGCCGGATGTCTTATTTTATGATATTTCATTATTATTTTAGCAAATTCCAGCAAAACGTCGTAAATCTGTCACGGGGGGAGTGTGAGAGAAGGGGGCAAGCCGGGCAGACCAGCCAGCAGGCGGGGGAGCGGCCGCAGACAGAGCCAGGCGGGGAAGAGAAGAAAGCGAGCAGGAGGCTTGGGGAGCTGCTGGCCCTCTTTGAAAACTGGAGCTTTATTACGTGTGGGAACTTTATTAGTGAGGTGAAGCAGAGGACGTGCCATTAAAGTGCGAGGGGAGCCGGGGGGAACCGGGGGCACTGGGGGTGACAGAAGAAGAAACAGTAATGTGACCAAATAAAAGCACAAAGGCGAGAATAAGAGTCATGTGAGGTTTGGTGACGCGTTTACGCATGCTGCTTCACTTAGGAGTGCGGATGAATGTGGCCAGAGTTAGACCCGGGTGAAAAGCAGCAACACCTGTAGCCAACTGTTTAGGATCGGGTTGAAATCTCTTTGTGCGCTACACAGCTCAGTGGAGAGACGAGCTCATTAAAAAAATCAACACTAAATATTATTTATTATAATTTATTTGAATTACGTATAGGGTTTGCTGATGAAGCAGTCAGGAATCCCTTGAGCAGAGTGTTTTTTTCTGTAAGAAGAGTTCGCGAAGAACCCTTAACTAAAATAACCTGTAAGCCTATCCATTAGGAAAATCAAATTGTATTTTCAGACATTTTCAAATATCCAGAATTGCATTGTTTGGAAAACACAATTATATCTCTAGAATCTATAGCCTCTGATTTGCATAACTTCTTTCACATATATACACGATTGTACGCTGAAGCTACACATCAAGATCATGAAATACCATAATTATAATTTTTATTCTGCCTCGTGTAGGGCATTGGCAACAGGACAAAATGAAATTATGGTTATAACCTTGAAACATAATTATGAGCTCGCATATAGTGGCCATCATTGCCTTTTGGCTGCATCCTGTGTCAGTGTACATCTATGTATTGCACAGAAGCCTGGTCAGAAGAATCCTGAGGGTTTTTTTGTTGTTGTTTTTTTGACAAGATGAATCACTTAAATGACAAATTCTTAGCATATTGCTATCAGTGTTTACATTATAGAAATGTTAAGGACTACCACTTAGGTAGATACCACTCAGGCCCAGTAGTAAAAGCCTGGATAAGGACTTGATAAACCCCTGAAAGTCCACAAATTGCGTAAAAGTAGCATTGTGCCATGTGCCAGCCACTCACTGTCTATCCACTCCAACCCCCAGATATGACGGGACCGGACGGCAAGCGAGCGCGCACAGCCTACACCCGCTACCAAACGCTCGAGCTGGAGAAGGAGTTCCACTTCAACCGGTACCTCACCAGGAGACGGAGGATTGAGATCGCACACGCTCTCTGCCTCACGGAGCGCCAAATCAAAATCTGGTTCCAAAACCGGCGGATGAAATGGAAGAAAGACAACAAGCTCAAAAGCATGACCCTCACCGGCGGCAGCGCATTTCAGCAGTAAAACTAAACATACAAGCCCGACACATATCCGTCCATTTCAGAGGAGAGCATGGTGAACAGGACACAGACTGAACGTAACGAAAAGGGAAACTTGAAGACACATTCAACAAAAAATGATGATGAAGAATTACGAACTTTTGCGCGCCGAGATTCAAAATGTTCCAATCTATCTACGGACTGTACAGCAGCACTTTGATTGTCTGGCATGTTGTCATTTTGTGCAACTGTGGTACTTCACGTATATATATATATATTAAAAAAACGTCATGTTCTCGTATGCTGTCGTCTAGATGTCCAACAAAATACTACCTATAATTCTATTTCTACCTACCAGTTGTGGTCACATGTGATGTTTTTGTAGTTTCCGCATGTGAGCTCGTATTATGAAAAAATGTTATAAGTTATTTCCTATATTGTGCGTATATTCCCATGTTCTCTTTTCTATGGATTCATATCTGCTGCTTTTTTGGAAGTGAAGTCAGCCCCAGTCCCTTGTCTATTCACCCATATCCCTATGTATAGCTTAAGTGTAAGTATATTCTTATTGGATTTCCAAAATGTTGTACATATATGGTTCATTTTTAACGTGGCTATTTGACGTTGTGATTGGCAGCCGTTGTGTGTGCGTGCGTGTGTGTGTGTGTGTGTGCGTGTGTATGTGTGTGTGTGCGGCTTGTAGATACCCATCTGTTTACGCAGCACTCGTGGGGGGGGGGGGGGGGGGGGGGGGGTAACTAATACACTAACTAAAATCACCAC
>JAVQKC010186660.1:0-14522 GCA_036025475.1 Philypnodon macrostomus | reverse complement strand
CCCCCCCCCCCCCCCCCCCCCCCCCCCCCCCCCCCCCCCCCCCCCTACTCGAGTCTGAAAAGCAGCTGATGAATGGGAGACACAGGCACTTTAAATATAGGCAGCTGAGCAGAGATTGGCTCAGTGGATAAGGAAGTAGAATGCGATTGACATCCTGGCTGAACTTCCGCATTGATCTTCAGAACACCTTGAGGTAACACGAGCCGCAGGAATATTTCAAATGTAAATGCATGTGTAAAGACCTTATTTTCAGAGCACGAGTGTATTTTGAAGCTGTCATTCATAAATTGTCAATAGGTAAAACGTGACTTGACTAGTGGTGAAAGTGAACGGAGAAAGTAGACTCCGAGAGTACAGAGATGATTATGATGTAACGGCTTCTACACAGTAGCATCATCATTTTACATTTTCCTGCATTTAGCGATAAAAGATGAGCTCTGCATTTCTACTAGTCAAGAACTGACTATCTGAAACCAAGACCAGTCCGAGGCCACAGTAATCCGAGACCACAGCAACCCGAGACTAAGATCTGTCCGAGACCAGAGTGAACCGAGACCCGAGACCGAGTCAAGACCAGCAAATCGAGACCATTTCAACACCAGAGAAGTTTATAAAAACACAGATTAAAGTGAAATAAACCATAATGGAACAAAATATGATTTAATTTTAATGAATGTTTTATAATAACAAGTCTATTTATAAATATGCTTCAAGCTAAAAAGTCTCGGGACCGAGTAAAACTGTGTCCAAGACGAGACTGCCACAGCAACACTAATTTCTGCTCCTGTCTCTTTCCGCAAATAGGCTATAGATGTGTCCAGGTCTGATGAATATAGTCCATCTCTCCTGGGAGTGGATCCTTCTATCATGTGGGGGGTTGACATTTCTCTTTTCCCCTATAGTGTTGTACAGGGGGTGTCCCGGGGCAGTCATTTTGTTTAACTAGTTTGCTTGCTTTTTTGTTTCTGCATTCTGTAAAGCCCTCTGAGGCAATTCTGATGTGATATAGGGCTATACACATAAAAAAGAAAAAGAAAAAAAAACATGGCTAAGCGCAAATACAACATACCAAACTCTTAAAACCCCATGTTACAACTCAGTCCCAGGTGGATAGCAGAGAATTAGAGATTTAATTTAGGCCAATGTATGTATAAGAAAATCAATATATCCATACCATCTTAGAGAATGGATGTTGTTTGGAGCATGGTGCTATTAGGTCCATTATATGTGATTACTCCATTTATAAAGCCCCGGTGCGGTCTCTTCATTCACCTGTTTCACGGCTCTGCAAAAATAACCAGGGACAAACAAAATGATTGCAGCAGTCACTTAAATTGAATAAAGAGATTTTGTTCCAATTTTACCGAGTCAAAGCCAGGTTATTGAGTTGTACATTTGTCAAACACAGGGCCACTTTAACCTGCTCAGAGGCCCTAGGGCTGATCCACGTTTGTAGGCCCCCCTACCTCAATAACCAAAACAATTACAATCAAACATATATTATTAACCAAACTGTAACGACTTGAAATCTAAAGGATTCAGCTAATAATAATTATTATTTTTATTAAATAATTTATTTATTTGTTTAATCAGATTAATAACACCTTTTGGCTGTACTTAAGAATATTTTTTTTTATTTGCTTTTATTTCTTTTTCTTACTTGTTTTTGTTTCATGTGGGGCCCCAGATGGAGCTTCCATCACCGCCCCTGCTCCAGGGGCCCTCAGAGTTGCAGGGTCAGAGCTACTTCCTCCTCACTATACAGGGCCATTTGGACAGTGCAGACTGAATTATAAAAACTAAATACATTACTTTGGAAGAGAAAAATTAATCCTGAGGGATTAGCTTTCATTAAGAGGTTAAATTCTTTAAAACGTATAGGAAGACCATAACATATTACCAGACTGATCAAATAAAGAACAGACATTCAATAATCCATTTACAAACCATCTAGAAAAAAAGAGAGACTTTTTTCTGACTACAATTTATTGATTGTTCCAAATGCTCATCTTGTGAGGTGAAAAATTGTGGTTGAAACAGAGCTTACAAGCAAGACGACATTTTGAGGGGCAATAGTTTCATTTCAATAAAAAAGTAAAAGACAATACATTTGTCCAAAGTTACTCCAAAGTTTCCTTCAATTGTCTCCAGCATTTTTGAACATTCCATATGACAAACATTTTAAAGGGTCAATAACTATGGATCTCTGAAATGAGGTCTTTGCTTAGTGTATTGATGTATAGATTTATATTGATCAAAAATAACCAGTGCAAAACCCTTAAAGGTCTTATATTCTGCAAAATCAAAAAACAAATTGTGTTTAGTTTCATTTTTGCATGTTTGATGTTGATTATAGCCCTCTCCAAAAGCTGAACACAGCTTAAACCTTTAGTGATGAAACAGGCAAACCACTCATCTCTAGGAAGTGCTCCTGCCTGCTCCTACACTGTCAACAAATGCACCTAGAGAAGCATTGTTGCCACCACCATTTAACAACATCTCTGACTGGAGAAGATGTGTGTCAAGGCACAAATGGTTTAGCCCTGTCTTAAAGAGACAGGCACCTAATCAGACTAAGTCTAGAGAGCTCCACAACCAATCAATCAAGTGACTACAATAAAATAAACGTAAAATTGTAAGTAAAATCAGAAATTAAAATCAATACAATTTGACAAAATACATATGTATATAACATTAGGATCAAGGTAAAAAAAAAAGTTCACATTTGAATTGGAAATAATCTGAATAAATAGGTCTTAAGCCTGGTCCCAGGTCTCCATAAAACAGCTTGTATTCAATCAATATTGTCTGTTTGATGTTGTAAAATCTAAAATTGTAACCGAAATGCATCCAAAATAGACTGAAATTTGCCCCCCAAAAAAGGGCATAACCTAAACTAGGTCTAACTTACACAATTTAAGTCTAAATCAAAACAAAAATAGAACCTAATGCAGGACTAAACCTTGACTAAATCAGGACGAAAATTAGAAAAGTAAATCAAGACTTGAACTGTAAAATACTGAGTACCACTCGAAAGATCTAGTACCACAGTTTGAGAAGCACTGTATTAAAAAGACCAGATATTACTATTATACCTCCACTGGCCTCTACAGCAACATCAAATCAGAGTTTGTGGGATACTACTTTGACCAATAGTAGTCCCCTGGCCTCTACAGACTACAGACAAAGTACTTTACATCACAGAACAGAACAGAGTCAGCTTAAATCATTTTAAAATGTTCTTATTTTGGGAAATGTAAAACTAGCATTAGGCAGCAGTAGATGAGGTGCTTCCTCAAACTCACTGATGAAGAGTGGTGTCAAAACAAATCTAATTTAAGTATAACTGCAACATACTGGGTTAAGTGGAGTCTGTTTTAACTCACGGCTAAGTGGTAGTTAAATAATACTTAAGTGAATGCAGAATTAGTGAGACTTTCAAGTCAGCAGTTAATGTTGTATTTATGAAGTGTGAATTCCAGCTATAGTGCAATTGGTCAGTGGGCTTTCTCGTATTTATACTGGAACTAGACGTCTGGTTCAGTGAATTATTTAGAGCTGTTTCTTTTTGTGCTTTGCATCGTTGGCTGACATTTTGTGATGCTTTAAAGGAACTAGAAAAATAACTAATTTGAAATATATAGATTCGAGTTGAATTCCGAATGTTAATCTTGAGTTGAGTCATTTGTTCTTCAAGGTGGCACAACATGTTTCACTAAAACGTTACAAAATGTCCGCCAACCTGTGTAGTTGGTGGACATTTTGTGATGCTTCAGAGGAACTAGAAAAATGTTTCATTTGAAATATATAGATTAGTTAAAATGAGTTCAATTCAATTCAATTTTTATTTCTATTTTATTTTATTGTTGGCATCCAGTCCGGGCAGCAAAGTAATAATTTCATTGTGCAGGGAAACATGTTTCCTACTGTGCATATGACAATAAACATAATCCTTCCGAATGTTGATCTTAAATTGCATCGCAAGTTTTTCCTATAAAACTTCACAAAATGTCCGCCAACAACGCTGTAGGGGAACTACAAAAATCTATTAAAAAAATTCAAAAGGGATGTCTAATTCTGACTGCGAAATTGAACATGAAGCAAAGTGGGGCGGGCATACATTTTGTCACGCTTTAGAGTAACTAGAAAAATAACTCATTTGAATTATTTAGATTAGTTCAAATGAGTTGAATTACAAATATTGATCTTGATTTGAGAACCAAAAAATGTGAGTTGTTAAAGTGGCACAAAATGTCTGCCAACGACGCTTTAGTGAAACTAGAAAAATCCCTTTGAAAAAAAATTCAAATCTGGATTTTTTTTTTGCCAGTGGAATAATAATACATTGAAACGTGAAACTGGCAGATAATAAATACACAAATAAATAAATCTAGTCAGAACCACTTAAAGTCAAATTTTTGCAGTCTGGTTGAGTCAATTATTTAGCATTGTGTGTTTGTATGTCAGGAGAGAGCGGGGTGAGTGAATTATTGAGGCCGTGTGTATCTAGCCTCAGTTGGAGTCCTCTTTAGAGGGGGTCACCGGTCATATACTGTTGAAATAGCGGTCCTCTATTGGTGATGGCTGCTCTTTGGACATGTGTGCTTAACCACGGGGAAGGGGATTTTCCATTTAGTCTTTGGATCCCTGGGGAGCGCTCGTGAACAAAAAGGCCTGATATTGAGATAAAGACAACACGAGGGCGAGGGCCTGGGGTGGGGGCAGGGCCACAATCCGGAGGATATTATACAGTAAAACAAGATGAATGGCAAAAATATATCGAGACAATTTTCTCGTCAGGCCAAGATTGATATTTTGGACTCATTTTTCCCCCTTATTTCTAGGGATGCACCGATACCGATACCGATACCAATACTTTAACTTTATCCTAATTATGTGCAGATAAACAATGTGGGAAATCACTTTAGATCACATTGTCACTTTAGTTAGACATGTGGAGAGTTATCTGGTCTTAGTTATGTTACATTTTAGGGTTATTATTTCTGATTATACAAAGTTAGGAAATACATGTTTATGCCTTTAGCTTTTGCATTAGTGTTGTGGATTGTATTTATTTATTTGTATGCTCAATAGCTGAACCCTTATAGGGCCAGCTAGTCTTCCTGGGGTCCGTTTAAAAACCAGTGACCAGTTCATTTCCTCCAATACATAAAGACAATAAAAGTGTGTCACAAATACAAAATGTATATCTCTATAAAATACATTTACTCTAGAAAATATATTCCACTTTAAATTCATTATCCTGCATACTTAAAATGCTATTGGGTATCGGCTAACCCACAGAGCACAGATATAGCCAGATCAGTGCATTTCTACTTATTCCAAGCCAAATTAACTGCAATTGGAATAAAAAAAAATATATATATATATTGAATTCCACTGAAAAAAAAGATGAACGAGTCAGAATTGCATAATAATGGATCTGATTTATATTGAGCTTTACAAGGTCTCCAGCTTTTCACTTACAGTTGAGTTTGTTGTGGTGGTAAACTACTTGTTTATAGCTATAGCTGCCCTGGGGCACACTACCAGAAAAGTATCCATTCCGCACCAATAGCCTCTCTAACCATCACTGAACACACTTTCATTCACATAATGTCAGTGAAGTGTCTTGCCTAAGGACACAATGACAATATACACAGGTTGGAGCGGGAATCGAACTGCCACGCCTCTGGTGTACCACTAAGCCTAAAATATTTTTTAAAAATCTACACTTGTCAAAAAAACTCAAATCAAGATTCATATGTTTTATTATATTCTTCTTTAAGTCATTTCATCTAATCTAGATGTATATTTTTTTGCAGTAATCCATGTGTCCGTTCCATGATGAGGCCATGTAAATGTATTGTCAGGTCTGACAGCGGGGGTCCACCGAGAGCTTCTTCCACATTTGATGGGTTAACATGTGAAATAGCCAGGCTAATAGCTATGCTAATTGCATTTCTGGACGCATGTTAGCTCTCTTGTGAGTTATTTTCACAGCACACAGCCATGGCTTAAGCTGTGAATAATGACCACTTCAGCTTTTGCAAGTCTGTGTAAGCAAAGGGCCGCAGACAGGGTTAGAGAACGCTTCAGAAAGAATGAAGAATGAAAAAGTGACAGTTAAAAAAATGAATATCTAGATTAGTTCAAATGACTTCAATTCAGCATATTAATCTTGATTTGAGTCTGTTATCGTCGTTGGCGGACATTTTGTGCCATTTTGAAGAAACTATGAAATGAAACAAAAAAATAATAAAGTTTAGTATGACTACTTTAGATTTTTAACTTATTAGGCCTAGATTATTTGACTGATTTCAAGATATTTCTGACCGTTTTTCTGACTTTAAGCTAAATGATCTCCCAGTGGAATATGTATTGCTCTATTTCAAGTGCAATTTTCTTATTCCACTGGGAGACAGTTTCTTGAAATAGGAAAAACACCAACTCTAAAGCGTCACAAAATGTCCGCCAACACCGCAATATTCTTAATTCAAGCTATTTTGCCTGATCTAAATGTTGCCTTTTTGCAGTGAGGGAATGAAGTGATAAAAAGAGGAAGAGGAGGTAAGCAGAGAACCAAAAATTAATTCTTTTGTTTTGTTTTTTCAGCTTTAAGACAGTATGAAATCAGGTAGAAGAGTGTGGAGTGACATTCAGCAAACTGTTGTAAGCCAGATTCGATTATTTTTAATAACTCATGTTTGTCTGGCTATTTTCACTGACAGTTATATCCATCTGCTGCAAAGATGGAAATACATGTTTACGTCACAAGAGCAGTGAAGACTCTCCAACACAGATTGAAGAAGAAGAACAGAATGAATCTATTGCACGATTTTGAGCAACAATAATTCTGACTGAAGCAAAACGATCCCAAATAATTCTCCAACATATATTCCACCAATCTACTTTACGTAGCCACTGAGCAAGATTGTGCGCAGAAGAAACAAGCCTTTGCAAACATTAGTCAGAGGTGGGCAGAGTTGTTCAAATAAAAGTACTAGTTAAAAAAAACACTCAAGCTTGCATGTAACGTCAGGTGTATTTAAATTTTTTATTTGTATTTCATAATCAGACGAAAACATATTGGGCACATTTTTGTTTGTCCAAAAAAGAAAAAAGAAAATGTACATGAATTAATTAATTAAAATAAATACATAAGTAAATACATAAATAAATTTAAATAAAAAAATAAAATACATAAATAAATAAAACATAAATTAATACATAAATAAATAAATACAAAATAAATAAATAAAACAAAAAAAAAATACATAAAAAATTCATAAATAAAAAAATTTAGCCCAAATTTACACCAAGGCGTATTGTGGATGCAGAACATCTTACGAGAGACACCAGGGACATGTTTCTTCAGCGTCTTGAACATATACCTACTCACTGTATTTCACATTGAAACCAACCAATGTGACGAGATGCAGCACTGAGGCATGTCTGCAGATGCACGTTCTTTAGCGTAATGAATGACTTACCGCCTTCTCTTTCTGTGTATAATCCTCATAAAAAATATTTTGATTTTTCAAATCGACTTAATTACCTCACAATGCTTCGATGTTTATTTTGCCGGTATGTGTTTCCGTGTTTTTATTTTGAAAGTGAAGCACTTCTACTTCCTGTATTCCCGGCAGTAACTCGGGAAATTGCTGCTCTGAAACAGGATTCAAATCTATCTGGAGTGGCGTGCCCAGTGTGAATTGTGGCACTGACTAAAACCGAAAGCCATACACAGGTTACGTGCTGCTCTTTGGGGATATAACAACATTCGTATCAACATTGACAGTAAACACGTATAATGACTGCAGACCAGAGAAATTTGATAGCTGCCCTTTCAACCCTCTCGTGTCGGCCCATTGCAGAACGCTGACGGCTTTCTCGCCCTCATCTGGTTGCCTCCGTGGTCTCCATGGTGACGGTGACGGATGGATGGTTTTTGCACCCTTGCTTCTTTCTAGTGTCTCCACCTGTTCTTGTGGTCACTTTCTCTCCTCTCCATATTCTCCCTGATTGACCCGCGGCTCTCCAGAGTACTACCTCATTTTAGAAGGCCTTTACACCGCCCCTGCAACTCCTTCCTCCAACATTTTTTGCTAACGCACATCCATTTTTAATATTTCCTCCACCTCCCCCATGTCTGATCAGCAAGCCTTCTGGTGGTGGGCTCATTTCTTCCCATTTCTCTTAGTATTCTGGCCGCAGAGTTATAATAAAGTCGAACCCACTATGTGCTACACCTAGAGGAATGGTGTCGGCACAGATGCTGTCTTCATGTTAATGGACTAGCCTGTAGCCAAGTAGCATTTTATTGGGAATTTTTTTTTGCAAAAACCAGGATGAAACTAGGTCTAAACCAGGTCAGAATGAGGACAGGACTAAACTCACAAGATGAAAGCAAAGAAGGACCAAACCTTTAAGGACTAACCCAGGTCTGAACCTTTAAGGACTGAACCAGGTCTGAAACTGTAAGGACTGAACCAGGTCTGATCCTTTAAGGACTGAACCAGGTCTGACACTTTAAGGACTGAACCAGGTCTGAACCAAGCTCACACCAGTTCTACATGAAGACTAATCATTGTCCAAATCAAAACTTTAAAAAGACTATACCATAATGAAGACAGGATTTAAACCAGTTCTAAACCAAGCTTAAACCAGATCTGAATGAAGACTAATTCTGGTCTGAATTAGGACTTAAACAAACTAAACCAATTCTGACTAAACCAGTTCTACCCTAGATCAAAATTAAGACAGGGTTAAAACCAGATCCAAACCAGGTCTAAACAAATCCTATACTTGGTATAAAAGAAGACTAATTTAGGTCTAAACTAGAAAGCACTCCGAGAGCACAGACCTCCACCAAGGCAGCTCATTTTCATAGATCTCTCCCAAGTAACGGTAATTTCCGACCTTCCCTGAAAGTTTCATCAAAATCGGTGCAGTACTATTTGATAAAAGATGATATTCTTTAAAGAAATCCAGGACCCAGACACAACCTCCTTGGCGGGGGTAAATCAAGACTACACCAGGTCAAAATCAAGCCCCCCTAAAAACTGAACTGAAAGATCCCACCAGTGGTACCTGCACCATTGTTTGAGAACCACTGGACTAGCCTAGACTCCTCATGGTCAACAGACAAGCAGATTTACCCAACAGCGAGCTTCGGGAAAAACAATTATTGTGTCCTATTTCTTAAGTAAATACTTGATGTGTCTGCCAAAAAGTCTATTAAGAAAAAGCTGTGCCATTGCTAACCACTTTACAATTAAACCAGGCTAATGAACGATGGGGTCAGAGTGACTTCTCACTGCAACACCATTTAGCCTAGCGCTTAGCCCAGTGCCGGGGTAACAGCCGCTGTCATGGGAATGCTAATGAAGCTAAGGAAAACAAAGGCCGGGTAATGAGAGAGGCGAGATAAGGGAGCAGAGGCTAGGACGCACACACAAACACGCAGCCCACAAGCTTCTCCCTATCCGCACTAATTAGGCAGGAAGGACTATCTGTAGAGGAGGAAGAGCTAACTAAGCGGCCACGTCAATACCACACGCCTGTCTTGGACATTGGACTCACAGTCACGCAAGAAAGAGGGAGAAGGCGAAGGAAAAGCTGCAAATTAAGAATAGAGGCCGGAGGGATTGTGGTAAGCAGAATAAAGATGAATTCAAACGATCGGGATGCACTGATTCATGAGCTCAATATTGGTATTGGCCTATAATTAAAATTCTGACTGATTTTGTATCGGCCTATAAAGATGGCCGATGTTAAAAAGGATAATGTCTAATATTTAGGTTTAAGTTTCCAAGGGACCAGACCCTACTTTTGAAAAAAAGTAGGCGGGGCTGGTATTGGTATATCAGGTTAGGATCGGTGTGTGACGTAATAATGGAATATGTAATCTGTGAGCCATTGTAACGACTGGTGAAACAGCTCATGCAAATCAAGTGTATGTTCTCATTTCGCTCTACATCTACTTTGACACCAGTGTCAGTCCACATTATAAAACACATTGTATGTGTATGAATGAAAACTGGCCTGTACTGGAGCTTATGGTCACAACACTACACCACAGGATTAGGAGAATCAATGTTTGGAACATCGAGGTGTACACATTTCCGACCTTCAAGTGTTCAATTGTGGGTATATGGTCCTATTCATAATTACCTCTAGTATTCTATGACACAGCGATCTCACCCAGGCACCGCTTTGATCCAAATGACATGCATTTTGCTGGAGATAACTGCTATTGAGGCCCAGACAGAACTGATGTTAAATTGTAGCTACAGTGGATGTGAAGCCAGGTTTGTCTCAAGCTAAGTAAAAGCACCATCCTCCAGACACCCTCTCCCGGACCCCGGTGGACTCCTGCTCCATCTCCTCAAACATGCTGTGAATACTAAGATACACTGGGCTTCTCCCCTCTCTGGGACTGACCTGATAGCACTGCCACTCCTTTTGCATCGGCCAGAGGCGGTAGTGGAACTTATAGCTAACTAAGAGGAGGGAACATCTAAAACATCCACGAGAGCAGTTATATGGTGTTCCATTATAATTTTCTTAAAGTTGTAGTCTACAGCAACATCAGATCATACTTTGTGGGTTACCCCCTCTGACCTCTACAGACTACATACAATCTACAGACATCATAGAACGATAGTCAATTTTAAGCATTTTTTATTTTTAACTTTCTTTAACAAAACAGGGTCTTTACCAGGACTATATCGGGACTAAACCAGGTCTAAACTTGAGCTAAACTTTCAAGGGAGCAAGTTACTGAAATAAGTCTCAACAAGGTCTAACTCTAACCTAAACCAGATCTTAACCAGAGCTAGGTCAAAACCAGGGCTAAACCAGATCTCAAGACTTACAAATAATTAAATGGCTCATATTTATAGTGCTAATTCATAGCACCACTGTCACACTGGTGGTGGTAAGCTACTTTTTAGCCACTGCCGCCTTGGTTCAGTCTAACAGAGACGTGGCTTCCATTCTGCGCCTACAGCCTCTCTGACCACCACTAGTCACACAACCTGTCCCATTCCACAGTTTGAGAACCACACCACCAGAGTTCACTTGATAACCCTCAAGCAAAGATTTCCTAAAAGTGTCTTGCCGTCTTTACAGTCCTCATCTATCACACTGCTCGTTCCACTTTGTTCTCATGAGTTCTTCTTTAACAAAATCTACAGTCCTTTTTCATCCGCTTCTCCTTTATATTCCCCGTCTTTCTATCTGCTTCATTCTCAATTTCTTGCCTCTCTTGTACAATCAATCAGTTCTGAATTACTCATTTGCTTGGTCTCTGGGCGCTGCATATTCTCTCCACCACCGAGGACTGTTAATTTTCTCCTCCTCCTTCTCTTTCTCGATACTCGGCTTGATAGAATCAGATGCTATTTGTCTATTAAGGGGCCGCGGGGATGTTTAATAAAGGGGCCTGTAATAACTTGTGCGTGCCAGCCTAGAGTGTGTGTGTGTTTGGCTGCGCGTCCTCCCCATTCTCCACCTTGATGAGAATGAACACGTCCGATGTAGCGACTGATGAGGAGCCGTCCCGACGCCAACGGTGAATGCGGCAGTTAATTTTCTATTTAGAGACATTAACCCTAACCAAGTCTAATTGATTAGGTGATCAAAAGTAATTGGTATTATGCCCAAGCTATGGATTCATTTGTATTTTATGAATACTAATTGACCCCTGACTGCCCCCGTGCCCACACTGCCCCCAGTTGAAGCTGTCTTCCCAGGTTTTGAAACGCTATCTCAGCCTATGGCCAAGGTACTCTGGATGTCATATACAGTAGGCATGCATGTGGATAGGACATGTAGATGAATGTTTCGCACTGGGAGGTGGTAGTATGAGGAATCCAAGCTAAATAATACAATCATCAAAAGAACAAATACAGACTTTTGACTGAAGGCATTTTAACATTCAACATTTCCTGAATTTTGTCTTTTAGTTCTTTTAGCATTTTATGTGTCAGTAAAATGATGTGGCTCAACAAAAAGATAGTTGCATTACATAAAAAGTGAATACATCTCCTTATCCAGTAAAGGTTTGTTAATGTTTCCCAATACACTGCTGCAGCTCTGTGCATCAATCTGTGCACTGGATCTAAAACAGTGCATTCAACAGAGAGTAGGCTAAATCTGGCCATTGTTAATTATTATTGATAAATGCGTCTAAAGTCCATGGATCTTGGGAAGTCCTAATGGGCCAAATCAAAAGGCTTGGGGGGGACAACTTTGGCCCGTGTGCCCCACTTTGGACCCCTGCACAAAAGTAATTTCCAACGTAATTCCATCTCAGACATAATTTGGTTTTCCATGTACTATTTTAATCAATTAAACCAGGATTAACTCACTTGAAAAAACAAGTATAAACCAACTCTAAGACAATTCAATACCAACTACAAACTAGAGCTCATTCATTCCTACACCAGGACTAAACCAGGTCTACAACTAGGAGTACCACTAGGAGTACCACTAGGAGTACCACTAGAGAGCTCCATTACCACAGTGTGAGAACCACTGCAATAGATGATACAGAGTGGTATTTGGCTAGCACAGCCTTAACTGCCACACACCATTGATTTTCCATTTTCAAAAGCAACCATCATTAAGTCAATTCTTCATCTAATTCTCTATTATATAAAAAACACTAGCCTTACGTAATAACCACTAAAAATATGCTCACTCCAAACTCATATCCATCAAAGCTGATCACAGATACACAGACAGATGACGATGGAGAGCCTTGTTAACTAACTGCCTTTCCTGCTTTTCCCACCGATGAGCTATTGATCCGAGTTTGGGATTCTCCGAAGGATTATTATCTTTCCGAACTGGGCTGTTACTCAACACCAGCCGATAAGAGAGGCATACATGCACTGCACTCCTGCAGATCCCTTATCACCGCTTACACGCTTTCCCCGCCAATTGGTTTTAGGCAGGAACACAAAAACGCTATTTCCTTCACACACTTCCAGGAGCCCTCCAGAGGCCGAGGCTATCTGCCGTCATGGCAACCGCTCGCAGAGGTCCGATTGGTCAAAGAAACCGCCGGCGTGCAGAGAAAATGTTTGCTGAGAGGAGTTATGTAAATGGAAAAAAAATTTAAACAAGCAGTTCAAATATATACATATTTGAACTGCTTGTTTGACAGGTTTATGTTATGTTAAAATCTAAAAAGTTGCCTTAAAGCTGCAGTACCTGATATTTCTACTTTGCATTTGAGCAAAATAGTAAAGCATACCAAATCATCTGGCAGGTTTAAACACAAAAAAATACTGACTCCAGGTGATATTTTTATATGAACTGATATCTTTACAATACAGATCTTGTCATTGTCAAAATCCATTTATTAAATCCTGTCAGGGATAAAAGTACTACTACTGATTCAGGCAACTACGGGCCTTAGGTGTGGTACACCATGGAGAGTGGATAGTCACGGTCCACTTCAATTAAATGCAAAGCCCCTGACCTAAACCTTGGAGCCAAGAGTCTAGATTCAAGTCCACAACGCCAGGCTGAGCTACACAAGCTATGGGCCACATACTCAACAACTGAGCTGAACTGCATCATTTCATCATAAAACAGCCTCAATTAATTTAGATAGATTTTTTTACACACCAAATGACCATATAAACCCTGTGTGCTTCAGAGTGCAGCTCCCTTGAAAGTTATAGTATTTGGCCATGAGTAATAATGCACAGACACATGCTGCAAATATGAAGTGAGCAAACAGCAAAATAATTGACACATTTGCATCAGAAAAATCACACTAAATTACCAATGTTCAGACGCACGATAGTGGCAGCCATGTTGGATTATTTAACAATAGTTATTATCGCCATCTAGAGGACAAACGTTACATGGTATCTCTTTAAGAATTTTACAGTTGGAAAAAGTTCAAAATTGTGAGAAACAAGTGTGCAACTATAGAGTGATATTAGTTAATGCCACAAGTCGATTCAGATGGTCTTCAAGAAATACAGTGAGATGTTTCATTAAAATATGCAAATGTGAGCTATCAAATTCAACTTAACAGAAGGAAATCTTTTCTGACTACATTTCAATTACAGACCCGCTGTACATTTTTCAAGCGGTTCCACTCAAGAGAGAGAGACAGATTCGTCCATGTGTTCTGAAATTAGACTTCTATCACATGGTTTAGGTAAATTACTATTCTTGGATACCCAATCTTTTTTTATTCATTTTAATTCACTTTTTATTTCTAAAAATCTGAAGCTCGACCTGTAATATAAAGCCTTTACTTTATTTTTTGAAGTGAAATTACTACTATTATTATTATTATTATTATTATTATTATTAATATAATCTAACTAGTCTGAAAGGGGAGAATTTGTAGTGGAGAAAAATATATTGCTGGGTTGCAGGTGATATCACAACATTCTATAGCCCTATGCATTTTAATGGGAGATGGTGGGCAGGAAAATGACTTGTGAATCTGCAGATTGTGTGTGTGGTTGGATACATAAAAGGGGGTA
>JAVQKC010186612.1:0-17835 GCA_036025475.1 Philypnodon macrostomus | reverse complement strand
AACCCACATTGCCTATGAATGAATGTGGTTGTGTGATTGGTGTTTGGTGGTGGTGGTCGGAGGGGCCGTAGGCGCAAACTGGCAGCCACGCTTCTGTCAGTGTGCCCCAGGGCAGCTGTGACTACACAAGTAGCTCACCATCACCAGGTGTGACTGTGGAGTGAATGAATAATGTAATGTAAAATTGAGATTGAAGCGTCTTTGAGTGTTGAGAAAAGCGCTGTATAAAACGAATGCATTATTATTATTATTATTATTATTATATTACAAGCGGTGCACCGAGGCCTGCCATTGGAGCACACACATTTTCCAATTTTTTTTACATGCCTTTTCAACACTATTTACTATTTACACTGCAATCTGCAATCTGCACACACATTGAGTCAGAAAGTTGATTATCTACTCTGCAGAAAAAAAACCCACAAACATAAAGAACCCACTTTACAATGATCTCTTTTTGTATCACTGAAGATGTATTGTATCCTTCAGGAGATAAGCAGGCTGGCCGGTCAGATAAGACGTCTGTACGGCTCAAATAAAAAAGCCTCTCGACCGTTTCATCTGTTTCTGACCGACCTGAGAGAGGACAGCCGTCTGTACAAAGAGTGTGTGAGAATGAACGATGGCTTTCTCGGCTACATGGTGACATAACTATTTATTTACTAGCCAATAATATATATAACAACTGGATGCTTTACTGTCTGTGTTTGTTTATTTCTTTTAGATTGACATTACAGAGGAAAGCTGTTTAGATCTGTTTACACCCACAACCATTGTCTACCTCACACCAGACGCTGAACAAGGTACAATACAGACTACTGTACATATACTCATACTAGATACTGGCTTTTATTAGTTGTAATTCCTCTTTTGGTCAGCAGAGGGAGACATATACCCAGCATCAGTCTACACTTTTCAGTAAACAGAAAATAATTGATACTGTAGATGCTAATTATATTACTATATTTACTTCTTGAATTAAGTCCTGGCATGTTCTAGATTTTGCTAAAATGTTAAAAGATTATTTTTGTTTTCATTGCAGCTTTACAGTCCGTCGACGCTGACACAGTGTATGTTCTTGGTGGCCTCGTGGATGAAAGTATTCAAAAGGTACTGTGTTTCGATATAAAATTGCATCTGATCTCACCAATTCCTTATTTAGATATTTATATTTCTTCTATTGCGTATTTCAGAAGTTAAGTTTGTCACGGGCCAGTGAATTGAGCGTCCACACGGCAAGGCTCCCAATAGACGAATATATGACCCGGAAAGATAACTCGAAAAACTTTCACTCCAAGATTTTGGCGATAAATCAAGGTAAGCAATAATAGCATCATTTAATAAAGTCGTTTTGGTAATTGTGTTATCTTTTGTTTTACAGTGTTAGACATTTTGTTGACTTTCTGTGACACTGGCAGCTGGACGGAGGCTTTCAGAGCGGGGTTTCCTCTGAGCAAAGGCTTTACCGTTGATCCGGAGAACATCACATAATAAAGTTAGTCCATTTACTGTTGGCTGTGGGCTGACATATAAACTTTAAACAGCCATTGACCGGCATTGAAATACTGCTACTGTGAATATAGCACATATATCCACATAGGTATTTCCAAAAATGAACTAAAAACTATATGTATTTTTTTTTTTAAATATAAATGTTCATATTTATTGATTTTCTTTACCATTATGAAGAAATTTGGACTTAAATAAAGATTGTATCAAGGCTGACGAGGCTTCTTTTCCTTCTGCCTTTAACATGTGACTTGGGTCTGGAGTTTATCTCATTTGGGATGTTCACATTCACATTCCTAAAGTAGATTTCAATCTGTACTGTGACACATAGATGAACCCTTTCAGGAAGTATTCACACTATTACCTGTTGCCAACAGTTGTCAGTAGGTTACACTTTATTGCCCCCGTAGGGAAATGTGTCCTCTGCATTTGACCCATCTCTCAATACCTCCGGGGCGACCTGTCAGGAGCAGTGGACCCATCTCCAGATCTTGAGCCAGGATCTTGGTCAGGATGTACCTAGCTGCAGGATTAACCTAATGCACATGTTTTGGGGTGATGGGGGAAACCGGAGTACCCGGAGGAAACCCACCCAGACACGGGGAGAACCATGCAAACTCCACACAGACTAGGGCTATGATCTTAAGCCCTCAGATCATATGTGGCTAAACACCTATTTATTACATGTGATTTGTAGGCGCTAAATAGCTCTTACTTAAAGTAAATTGAAATTAATATAAAATGTAAATGATAGGAGTAATATAAGACTGCATGATACATTTTTTACATGTATTTATTTCAAAGAAAGAGCACAATAAAAGTTCAGTGGATTTCTTAGAGCTGTACAGCATGGCATTATTCTCACAGGCCTTCTGGGTAAAAGCTGTTCTTAATATAGTTACATGAGCTGAACCACATCCTCAGTTCCTCATTTGTGTTCTATACTGCTGATGTTCACGGCTGAGAAATGATGTCATATCTTCTGAAATGTACTTTGCAAATTCTACCTACTTGTAGCCGATCATCAGCAAAATGTCAAAAGTGCGAGATGTAATTGATTGAAAAATGCATAAACATGTATGTAACTTAAACATAATCTGAATTCTTTAAAAAAAATTATGAAAAACTAAATGAACATTTTGAATATCTAATAATGAGACCATTTTTATTCCCAGTTTATTGATATATTAACATGATACAGGCAAAATCAATTCATAGTTGAGTGTTCAAAAAGGCAATAACATCACTGTATATATATATATATATATATATATATATTTATCATCATAACAGAAAAACCAAAAGTAAAAAATGATATGAATATTGATTGAAAATCCTGGCTCATATCAGCTGAATTCAGGCTTGTTTTTTGGGCTGTGCGGCTCCTTGCATTTGTTTGTCGAGCACAAATTTGACCAGTTTCTTGACCCAGGACGACTGAGGGTTGAGGCATACCTTCTCTCCGCTGGACAGACCGGCGCTAATGGGACAATAAGAAAGTGGATATATGAACAAACGTCATCAGATTGTGAAATAGTCAGATTCACTATCATCGTCACTAGATCCACTGACGGCACTCTTCCTGATCACATTTGCAAAGTCATCATGAATCAACATTTAAAGGGTTGTAGATGAGTCACTTTTTGATATGGATTATGACCGTGCACTATGTTCAACTATGGGCTTAGTTTGAGATTTCACAATACAATACAATTAACAATCAAAGAAATCATTTGGTCCTATAAATAATTCAATGAAGTAAATATTATAATAATTTTTTTGTCCTCCAGAAGAAAGGAAGTGTCTTGGGAGAGGGAAGTCTGGGCAGATCTGTTTAGACTGCTGCCTTCTCGGCCCAGCTCTGGATAAGCGGTAGAGTATTTAACAATAATTAAATATTTGGTCTTCCATAAACAACACTCAAACAAGGGCAAGATGTAATTGCTTCAGTTAACAACCCAGAGATATTAAAAACTACATTCATAAACAAATAATAAACATTAATAATAATAAAATATCATAGAAAAGTTTGAATTTGAATCAACTGAGACTGTGCCCAATTGTGTGAGCTTTATATACGGTCCATGTCCATCTATAGATACTCCTATTGGTCTAAATTGACTCACATGACTTCAGTGTTTGGGCAGTGGGGTCCCTCTGGCACCAGTTTGATGGACCTCAGAGTGTCCGGAGGAATGATCCTGGACTCCACCTGGACACATCTGCAGTGGCTGTTGTACTCTCGGCTGATCGGGGGCATACCTATACAATAAATGTGTAAAATATCTTAAAAATATAAAAAATAAAAATAATTGAAAATGACTGTGAATGTTAAAAACTGTACTATAAGCTAGTGGTGTTCAAAGCTCAAGAACCACCTCAGAAAATATTCAGCTTTCCCATTATCATTTTATTATATTGAAGTAGCGTGAATTTGCACCGAACAAGGACCAAACCAGGTCTAAATCAGATTTTATGAACCAGGACTAAATCTGATTAAAACCCCGTACCACAGTTTGAGAACTACAATAGGCTACTTACTACATGCCTTGGTGAATAGGCCTGCTCACTGAAAACTAAATCTGATATACATAGGCCTAAACTGTTTTTGCCTGAACCAAAAGGTCTTTTCTTTTAGATGAAGTGTGATGATCCGGTACTGTGCGTTTTTGTTTAGAATTACATAAATAACTTAAGTATCATAATATTTTTTCCCCTTCCGAGCCATGATTACTATAAGATCAGAAACAGTAATTTAACTCCAGTTTTTTTTAGCGTGACGTTGATTAAGGGTTTTCTCTTTCACACACTTGACCCGATGTGAAACGCCAACTCGAACAACTTTCAGATTCAGTGTTTCTTCCTCTTCCTGTTCCTTTAACACCATTTTCGCTGGCGGAAGTCCATCTCTGAGGTTCACTTTTCGAAGAAACATGGTACTTCTACAAACTTAAGCCAACTGTGAGATTTCCTATGAAGTCAGATTTAAAAGAATATTGAATGGATTGTCAGAACTCAGCAAAATGTACATGCTTTTGAGGCCTGACGTATTTATGTTACAATGTCAATTCTCAGTTGTATTTATGTTACAATGTCAATTCCCAGTTTAGATGTGTTCTGTTTTAGTGTTTACTAGAGTTAGCTTGAGAGGTTTTATATTGTATTTTTTTTTTCAGTGTAATTACTTTTTTCTGTCGCTGTTCTTTTCACTGTAAATATTTTTAGACTATTTATTTATTTATTGCTTATTATATCAAGTTTTTTTATTTTACAGTATTTTCTGACATACTTAAGCCTTAATATGTGTGTTGTTGTCATGTGCATGGGTCACACCAATACCATACAAGCATATATTTTCATAATTAAACAAAAAATAGTTACATGTTCTATCAAAGTCAAATCCGATAACACTAATTGTAACCTGTGGATGCTGTTGAGTTGTATCTCACCATTAACGAGGATGAGGAGGGTCCCAAACATCACCACGGCGACACACAGCTTCATCTTGAACAGTCTTTTTTCTTCTCAAAGTCAAAGATGCCTCAAAATCTCTTCAGCGACTGATACTGTTTAGACCCGTGAGCACATGCATATTTATACATATAGCCGTGTGTAAGTCATGTGGTCTTGTTGTATTGATCTTGATGGAGATTTGAAAAAAGGCCAGGATTGTGATGCTGTGTACGTGTGTGTGTGTGTGTGTGTGTGCGTGTGTTCACGTGTTTATGGCAGCAGTCAGGCAGTCATGGGACACACGCTGATGGGACAGGGGCCTATTTGAGGTGCTTGTGGGAAGTGAGGGCTGACTCATATAAGGCTTGTACAGGGGTTGTAGAACATTTCATAATACATGTAATATCAAAACTGAACAATTCAAATGAGGTACTTTTCTGTTGATTATGAAATCATTTTGTTATTCAGTGTCTCTAGGTGGACCTGTCAGGGGCTGAAGTGATACATTCATGTCTGTCAGTAAAATATTTCAGAATTGGAGCATGCTGTGATGTGACAATCCTAACCAGAGTCTGCATGTCCTCATTGTGTTAAGAGCAGTGTTTGTCTTTATGTCTCTGTGTCAGCCCTGCAACTTATTAGCGATTTACCAGCGTGTGTCCCACCAAAATTTTAAATGAATGTTCACAATAACATATAGGCCTAATCATAACCCATTTCATAAAATATATAATGACCCCATGACCTCCTGTGAACAAAAATAATATAGAAAACGATCAGCAGACACTTTTGCACTCTGGGCTAAATATGAAACAGAACTAAAAAGGTTACTGTTGATTGTGATAAAGATTCTATTCCCCTTTTTACACAGAACATCCCGCGACTGTACCCCATTGTGCCCCAGGGTTGACTCAAAAAAACATAAAATACGCTGATATCTTATGATGTTTTTCATGACTTCTTCTCGTACAAGTGTGGGCTCAAGGAGGTTATAATGCACTGACCCCATGACCAAACTGTAAACATTGTAATATGGTTTATAAAAACATTGGGGTTGTGGTCATAAAACACAAGAGTTCACAAATACAAGGCTGGTCACTCAGATGACATGGCCTTATCATGCATAGGTCCACATGGTCATGGTAAACCTTGACATTTTAATTATCAATCTACGTAGATCATATTTTTGGAAGATGTTTGAACATTTGAATATGCTAATTGTCAATTATGATGCTATATGACCCAAACATGGGCAGTCCAATTGTTTTATTAGCTCAGTGGTTAATGATGAACTATACAATAAGTGATTTGTTGGCTTAGGTTTGAATTAAAAGCCTATATTTACAACAGAGAGAAGAGGAACTGAAACTAGAGTAAAAAAGTACTCACGCTGTTTTGGGGAAGTTCAAACTAGTACAGCACACACTCAGAGAGCACAAACAGTTTAGCATAGCAATAGCATAGCTTAGTTTAGCATAGGTTAGCATCATTTAGCATAGCAAGCACCTGGTAACCTGTTTACATACATGTAACTGATTGAATGTTTACATCACTATCGTCATGCATATGTAACAGTACTTGCCTGGTTATAGGGATTTACCTTCACAATCACTGTTTACTGCTGACATAACAGCTAATGTAGCACATATATGTACATAGTCTTTAACATTTTACTTTTATATAAATATATATATATATATATATATATATTTTCCTACTATTTATCAATTTGTTTTATTTTTTACTTTTTTATTTCTATTTTATTGTCGGCATCCAGTCCGGGCAGCAAAGTAAGAATTTCATTCCTACTGTACATATGACAATAAACACTTTGAATCTTTGAATCCGTGAACTGTGGTACTGTACAAAAGTGGGTAATGTATATAAAATGCACATAATGTTTTTGAAAAGTTTTTATTATATACTAAATTGATTTAATAATTGTCAAATGTTATTCGATCACATAGAGTCTTCTTTAGGCAGTTGTCTGTGGGGTCTTGAAAGCTGGTGAAGTCGAGGTGTTTGTGTGGAGGTGGTCTTGGCTGCCATTTTCCTACAAACAACAAATAATGATCTTATGCTACTTTAGCTTTCAATGCAATGAAGGGGACTTATACATGGTTATCAGACAAATATGATAGAAATGTCTGTGTTTATTTATGGTATATAATTAGGTCACACACTGGTGCACTCCATACTGTACCTGCGTTACCCAGCTGCATTGCCTTAGAAGTGAATGTGACTTACATTTGAAACCTTTTAACAACTCTTTCAGCAAAGCGTCCAAAGGGATCAAGGCACAGCATGTCCTTATTTTTGAGGGTGACACTGTAAGAATGAAATATTGATACAAAACCTTTAATCATTATATAAATGATCTTCTATTTTGACTATTAACCAGTGGCACTTACATAACAGCTGTGTTCTTGCAGTACGGGGTAGGATTGATTATTTCAACTGAAGAGATGTGCCTGGGGTTCACGTAGCTGACTGTTGTTCGGCAAACGCATGCTGACAGTGGAAATAAAAAATATATAAAATAAAGAAATACATACACGCATCAATAATGGAAATCACAACAATTCATTACAAAATAAGCTGCGTAAACTTCATCATTCATTTTCATAGCTGACATTTTTAACCGCTTTTAAATTTGAGATTTTGTCTATTTCTTTGATGTCTACAAAGTGTGACGTCAATACTTACATAGAGATACACAGATGCCAGCACACACCGTCAGAATAAGACACTGGGCTATGGCTTTCATCTTGAATTTGAACTCAAATTCCCAGTGTTTATCAAAAGCTTGTCCACTGATGCGTCTGTGCAGTGTGTCTGTCCGAGCAGGGTTCTTCTTCTAATAAAGGCCATTTCGACATCACTTTTTATACAAAACTTGCTGAATTTGTGATTTTACTTCCTTCCATATTACTGGATCTTTGAGTGTTGGTATAATCCCTCAAATATATGCAACTTTGTGTTTTGAGATTGTGGATTTTTATTATTTTTTTTGGAGCAGACTCATGTCACTGTTGGTTCTTCCTCCCACCATCCAAAGATTAGGATAATGGTCCGTAGAGTGAATGAATGTGAGAGTGAATGGTTGCCTGTAATGTCTCTATGTCAGCCCTGCGACTAGCTGGCAGTTGTATTATGTTTTGTCTTTGATGAATAAAGCGAAGATGAAAAGTGAATTTTACATCGATTTATTGAATTGGAATCATTCATGTACAATCATTTAGACAATTCCACAAAGAATACATTAAATCTGACATGGAAAAAGAACAATATTAGTTATAAGTTAATATCTTTTTTATATGTAAATTGTAATTACATATATTTTAGTCATTAAATGTATAAAAATAAAAATGTCACAGCAAGGTAGGCCTAAATGAAAAAAGACCTGGTTTTAAACACAATTTAGACCTGCTTTTGTCTGGTTTTGTCTGTAGACCTGATTTAGTCCTGGTCTAGTGCAGGATTTGTCACTTAGTAATCCATTTTTCGATCAAATCATTCTAGGCCTGTATTACCCATTCCACCATTTACAGTGACCTATGCGGCTTGCACTAGCCTCTCCTTGAAGTCGTGGACGTCTGCAGTGTCTGGGGAGATGCTGATCTAGTCTTGGCAGCCTTTTTGATTTGATGCCTATAAAAAGACAATTAATCGTATCAATGTTACTTGTTAAAATAACCATGAACGATACATTTATTACATGCAGTTACACTGAAAAAAAGTAACGGTCACACTTTATTTGACAGAGCCCTTAACTACATTGTGTTCAACTCCCATGGACTATTTCACATTGATTTAAGACATCTATAATACAATTTAGAATGTGTAGGTGAACATGGAGAAAAAATACTAATGAATCAATCACTGTAGATTAATCAAACATCTGTGCTGGCATGTGTCAAAATGTGGGACATCTGGTCATCTGAAATATTGCAATTAATACTTTGTGTAACTTATATTTGACTTACGCATTCTGGTTTATAATGGCACGGGCAAAGTCGTGCTCGAGACACACCAATTTCTTAGTTGTCCTGAGGGTGGCGCTGTAAGAAAACACAGTTATAGATTATGTCGAACCATTTGCATTGCATTTTAAAGGCTATACTGAATTTGTAACTTTTTGACATAAAGTACTTACATAAATTGCTCCTTGTTGCAATATCCACTTGGTTTGACATATGATATACCTGCAATATTTGTAGGGTCCACTTTATGCTGTCCCAAGCATCTGCATTTCAACCCGGCTGAAATAAAAGTGAAGATATGTTACTTCTAAATCAAAAAGACAATGAACAGTACTGACATCAGAGCAGTACTTACGACGTGATGCACAGACGGTAGCACAGACCATCAAAACAAAGCAAAAAGCTGTGAATTTCATGGTGAAAAGTTGCAGATTCGGGCAGTTTTCTCTTCAGTGCAGTGTCTATCTGAAGACTCACCTGTTGCTCATGGTGTTAGTGTGTCCCGAAGCTCTGTTATATACGCTTAAAAACTGATCGAGTTCAGATGAAACTTAATTCTTTGCATCGGTATATAAAAAAAAAAAAATTCTAAAACGTTCTACACAGAATTGGAAATTTCACTTCCCTTCGAGGCTTCATCGAGTCCAGACATGTTTTCCAAGAACAGTTATACCTGTAAAGTATTTGTTTATCACCCTAACATGAACTTAAATGAAGACAACACTATTCTCATGAAAGGAAGTTTATTTTACTTTAGATTTCTTACAGAACATAAAAGAAATCTAATCATAATAAGTCAGTGTTCAGTGGTATAGAAGTGGGTTGCCAAAAATGGTACTCAAGCAAGAGTATTGTTACTTCAAAAATATTATTATTATTATTATTATTGGTTTAGACCCAGTTTTTACTTTGTTCAGTCTATTCTAATTTAGTCCTGTTTTAGTCCACTGTTAGTCCTTTTTTGTTCTGGTTTAGTATCGTTTTTTGGACCTGGTTTAGTCTTTAGTTTTTTTATGCTTTTTATTCATGTATTTACACTGGCTAATAGTCACCTAAATGCACTCATGATGTATTTATTCATAAAGGAATTTACCTTGATTAAAAATGTGTCAAAAGAAATCTCTGTCTATATAATATAATTAACAATATGTATATTATCTTTAATAATTTGTCTTTGTCTTTGTAAAAATCCAACAACTCATCAACTACTAGTTCAATTCAATTCAATTTTATTTGTATAGCCCTATATCAAAACACAGTTGCCTTAGAGGGCTTCACAAAAAGAGATGCATGTAACAAAAAGAGATGCATGTAGTGAGTTGTAAATAGTAAAAGTAGGACATCTAGCGATCTAATGATGTACTGCAGCAAACATTATTTTACTGTAGGCTATATATACGGTATATTTTGGGCAGTTGGTAGCAATCATCTAGCGCCATCAACTGTCAGTTTATACCACTCATAATAACATGATATTGTCTCCTCTAAAAACATCCTGGAATTAACCTAACCCTACCTCCGGGCAAACTCCGCCTTTTAGTTCCTGAAAACCTTTGATTGAAAGCGAAACGAAACAGAGACGGGCAGGTAACGATGGATTACCCGCTGTTCTTTGAGACGAGAGACCTTGAACACAAAGAAAGAGAGAAAATACAGAGACATTTTATGAAAAGAAGAGATTCTGGCGGTGGTGAATGCGGGGAAATAACAAAAGTTGGAGATAAATTATACAAGATATGCTTCAAGGACGAAGAAGGTGTGTCTATAGAATATTTACCGATAATTATGCAAGCTTCTATGTTAAAGAGTTCATTTAATTGACAGTATATGCTGAATTGATTTGTTTTTATGTTTTCCAGATCAGGAAAGAGTTTTACAAAGAAAAACTCACACAGTTTCTCTGCCGTCGGGAGATCTCTGTCTGACAGTGTCAAGAACTGCACACGAGCCTTCACCAAAGTCCACACAGCCACAGGTGAGATATTATATGGTTTATGTTTATGTCTTTAAACTTACTGGGACATTCAACCCTATACCGTGCAACTTGGGGCCCTTATTTAGTCTTGGTTTAGTCTAGATTAGTCCCGTTTTAGACTTTATTTAGATGTGATTTAGTGTGGATTAGTCTTCTTGAGTTAGACCTAGTTGAGTCCTGGTTTATATCTAGTTTAGTCTTGGTTTAGACCTAGTTTAGTCTTGGTTTAGACCTAGTTTAGTCCTGTTTAGACCTAGTCTAGTCCTGGTTTAGGCCTAGTTTAGTCCTGGTTTAGATCTAATTTAGTCCTGGTTTAGGCCTAGTTTAGTCCTGGTTTAGACCTAATTTAGTCTTGGTTTAGACCTAGTTTAGATCTAGTTTAGACCTGGTTTAGTCCTAGTTTAGTCCTGGTTTAGACCTAGTTTAGTCCTGTTTAGACCTAGTCTAGTCCTGGTTTAGGCCTAGTTTAGTCCTGGTTTAGATCTAATTTAGTCTTGGTTTAGACCTAGTTTAGTCTTGGTTTAGACCTAGTTTAGTCCTGGTTTAGTCCTAGTTTAGTCCTGGTTTAGTCCTAGTTTAGTCCTGGTTTAGACCTAGTTTAGTCCTGGTTTAGTCCTAGTTTAGACCTGTGAACAGTTTATACTTGATGGCTAAACATATAATTGAGAGATAAAGTAAGTACAAATAAAACATTATGTAGGCATTATCTTTTCTAAATGACATTGTTCGTCCTTTAAGATATTGTGGTACAGACTCCTGTTTGCTCCTCCAGATGAGGGGTTCTCACAGCTTTTGGGGTTCGGAATTAGTTCTGAAAGTACCTTTAAGACCTGGGTTTAGTTCAATAGTTAATCTAATGAGTCATTATCACCATCATCATTTTCTATTCAGACTATGCGTCCTTCAAAGAAAGTATTAATACTTGCAAATAGTCCATGTTTACTGTTACTGTTTTGAATTACAAGGGACTTCCTTCCTACATATTTTTCTTGTATTACCGTCAAGCATATACTTCTCTATGACAGTAAGACAAGACACATAGTAATGTGAACCGACTAGTTTTTCCCCAACTCTCTCAAGTCTGATTGTTGTGATCATGTGTTTTTCAGATGACATCAACTCAAGAACTGTCAACAAATTCGCAAGCTCCAAAATGTCTTGAAAAAAACTTCTCTATGGAGATTTCTCTTTTATACTTTTTACGGGACAATGTCAAAGCACTTAAACAATTGCAAAAGCAGCTCTCTTGCATTGACTGCACAGTGGACCTAAACTTTGACAAAGAGGTTGTTATCGTCAAAGCAAACGAAGGTGGTGCGTTCAGTGATGTCGCAGAAAAATGGGAACTCCACGTCAATCGTGTTTTGAGCGGATTCCAAGAGAGTTACAGCTGCTATCACGTGTTGGAGCCGCAAAAAGTCAAGCTAGTTTCTGAAAACGGCGCATTCAAGGGCGACGATATCAAAGTTTATACCGAATCACTGTACGCGGTGGTTGTCGGAGAAGTCGGCGTCGTCAATGACAAGATCAAAATTTTGGACCGAAATCTACCAACAAAAACAGAAGTGCCGATCGATGAAAAGCAGCATAGGTTGATTGAAGAAGAGTTCGCAAGGGAGATGTTGAGAAATTGTCCAAATGTTAAGAACGTCAAAAGCAATCATTTGTTGATCTTAGAAGGCCTTGAAACAGATTTGCAGTTAGCACAGGACACTTACTATGAGCTTATCAAAAAAATCCAAAAGAACCAAATTCAATTTTCACCCGAGCTCATGACGTTCATCTCATCAAGCGGAGCCATCGCAAAGTACCAACAATGTTTTCATCACAATTTTAGAAACCCCGTTGCCTTGGAAGCCAGCAAATCTGTCTTAGTTTTGTCAAGTTTGTCGTCCGAATGTCTCGTAGAAGCAGAGACTGTGTTGAAAAGAGATCTGTCTGTTGCAACTGTAGTTTTACAAGGGTACGCTGCGGTCCCGCCAGATTTAGATCGAGTGAAAGAACTGGTGATGAAAGAAAAAATCAACTCAAATTTCCGGGAACACAGAATCGATGTGAGTTTCAGCTCAGGGCCAAACAGCACAACAAACGTCCAGCTTGTAGGCTACAGCGAGCATGTAAACCATCTTAAAGAGGTTTTGAATGACTATCAACTAAATCATGTCAGCGTTCAAGAAGTGCTGAACCTTCCCAGTGCGGAAATGGTTGATTATTTTGACAAAATCTTGAACATAATTGGGCTAACTTCATCTAAAGTGACCTTAAAGGCATCGCATTTCCCTTTTCCTTGTGTCTTGGTGTCTGGCCCGCGGTTATCAGTGCAAGAAACTCAAACAACCCTAAATGCGGGGCTGGCTCTTCTTATTTCTGATACACTGGTGGTAGATGGACCAGGGGCGAGGCAGTATTTTAACGCAGAGGGCAAAGCAAGCAAAGAGTTGATCGAAAAGTCAAATCAAGTCCTCATCCACGAGCCACCAGACGTGAACTATGACACACTAAGAAATGTGAGATGCCCCGAGCCAAGGAGTCTACCAGCGACCCTTCATCGGCCCAACAAGGAGAGAAGAACTAGCATCAAAGACAATAGACCATTGAGCAACATAAGTGTGGAGATCAAGCTGGGGGATCTAGAAAATCAACAGGTAAGATCTTTATTAGGTAGACTTTGCATCATGTTTTTTCATCTCGTTCATTCAGAGATAGTTTTGTGGTTACTCATGCTAATGTTGCATTTCTATTAAGTCAAACCATCTCATGCATCAAGACATTTTCACCCAAAAAATTGCCACTCACCCAATATTGTATATTTTTTAAACCATTCTCTGTAAACCTTAGACATGGCAGTATGTGAAAATGATGTCTTTATTTTGAAGCTTGGTGTGGACTTCCCTCTTGAAGTCTTGAACATATGTACATGACTAAATCTATTGGCTTGAGTGATGAGCTTTTTGGGCTCAGGATCAAGAGAATGTTCTACCTAATAAACCCTAACTTAACTATGCTTCCATTTCTTTATTGAATCCATAGGTAAATGTCTTGGTAGTCCCAATGTTGAAGAAGAATCTAACATCCACTCAAATTGGCAAAACGCTTTCTCGTAAAGATAGCCTCTCATTGAAACGCAAGTTCAGCTCAGCCCTGAAGAAGTCCTCTCTGTCTCCGGGAGGGGTTCTGGAGATGGTGGCGCCTCCGTCTTTGGGCTGCTCCAAACTCCTCTTCATCGAGTGTCTTCCCTGGGATGGACTCGGAGGAAACAGTGTACAGGTGGGACCAAATAGTTCAGTCCGCTTTTGGAATCCAGTCGGGGCTGCCACTGATTATTTTGTTTTAATTACTTTTTTGAGTTCAACCACAGAAACACTAGGTAAGGCCTGCATCTGTTTTGGATTTCTCTGAGCTCTTGCCAATCTGTAAAAGTCTGATAAAAGCAAATTATGTTTCTGAGCCAGGTTCAGCTCAGTCGGTAGAGCATGCGGCCCATATTCAGAACTTATAATGCTGAGTTTGAGTCCGGCTCACAGTTTGCTGAATGTCATGTTTTTGACTAAAGTCTTTTTATTGTTGTTAATAGTTGTTGTTTTTGATCTTCCAGGCTCTCAGTACTGGACTGAAGCGGTGCCTGGATCTCTGTGCGCTGCAGGGCTACACCTCTATAGCGATCCCTGTGGTCGGTCCCGGGACTGCGCTCAACTTCCCATTGAGAGAGGCTGTCGTCGTGCTGACCGAGAAGATTAAAGAGTTCGGACTAACAATCGCTTCATCTACTGCTATCACTGTCCACATTGTTATAAAACATGACAAAACCAAACCTGAAGATGTGCTCTCTGAGGAGGTGAACAAAAATCTAAAGAATCTTCACCAATTTTCCACTTTTCCATAGTTTATAAAAAATCTCCTGTTGTGTTTTTTCACAGACCTTCCATGAAGTCCACAGAGAGCTGAGTCAGAACCCGACCCGGGGAGCACAAGGTGAGGTGTTTTTAAGAACCACTATGGTACTGTTACACAATATGGATCTCTTACATATATATATTATTATTATTATTTCATTTTTTAGTGATCTTTAGGTCTGTAAGCAGTGACCTGGATGGCTTGTCCATCACTGTGGGGAATAGGATACAACTGCAGCTGGTTTTTGGAGACATCACCAATGAAAGAACAGAGGCTGTGGTCAACTCTACCGACTTTGTCCACTTCAGTTATGGTAACTCAATATTCTAGTCTGATATCCTGATGTACTGTAGTTTTCAAGCACCCTTTGAGAATATATTTTTATATCCTACAGAGGGCGTGTGTAAAGATATCTTGGCCGTAGCAGGACCGGAGGTGGAGGCTGAAGTAAGATCAGGTAAATGTCTAATCATCAATCTGGTTTTAGCCCTGAAATAGGCTACTGTAGTCAATGTTGCACTGATTGTAATTTGGCAAATCGAAGTTCTGTGAGACCTTTGTCCACAGAGTACCCCGCCTACGGCCCATAGTTGCGGCTAAAGGCTAGAGGCGCTACTTCCTGCCTAAAAATCACTTCCATTGATTGAACTGAACATTGATTTACTTGTTCTATCAAATAATGGAGACTATATGAAACTATTAAGAAAATATTCACATGGTTAACTGATATCACTATTGGCCCATGCAGGGTGTTCAATTTTGTGCCCTCCTCAAATCTGAATAATCTACCCTCGAGTTATAGTGTTATAAAAGTCTTGATCTTTATATTCAGCCACGGTGCGCAAAGGAGAGGTGTTTCTGACCCAGCCGGGCCGGTTCCCCTGTCAGGGGCTGTTACATGTGTGTGGAGAGAACAGCGCAGCGATGATTGAACAATTAATGGGCTCCATCGTGGATTACTGTGAGGCGTTCGAGTGGAAGAGTGTCTCCATACCTGCCATCTGTGCTGGTGAGTGCTTCTGCAATATAGACTTAGGAGCCATATTATGATAATTCAACTTTTCTGAGCTTTCTACCATGGTCTTTTTTCTTGTCAAAACATACTCATGGTTGTTTTGAGTAATCCTGTACGCTGAGGCACTGACCTTCTCAAGAGCTGAAACACAAAATGCAGGATTTTGCAAAATAAAGCATTTTTTTAGTGGAATAGAATTCAGTCGATTAGTTGCATTTAGTTGAAGCATCAATAAATCTGGTATAATTTATTACTCGACAATGTAAATAACTAGTGTGTATTGTACTGTATATTTTTAATGCATGTGTTTTTGTCAAACATACATATATAATGTTCGCTTTTTTATTTTGTTCAAGATAACAGCAGTATTTTAAGTTATTTTTCTGGTTAAGACTTTTCTCAATATGCCTTGTATCCCAGTTATCTTTCCGTCATTTGTTTGTGCCCTTCACTATACCACTTTCGATTGATTAACTTTAATTAAGTCCACTTACAGCCCTATCATTTATGAATCTGCTGTATAAAAAGTCATGTATATAATCATAGAAATCTGAAATTGAAATAGAAACCATAGAAAGAGCTGAAACACTTGATTTGACCTTATTCTGTGTACGTGAAGAAACCCCACCTTGTTGCTACCTCACATTGTTTGCATGTGGGTGTGGTCAATGGGGGAAAGAGTGCCTTACATTGACATACTCCGCACATAAAGCTATTTTCTATGTTTTCTATACGATCTCAAAAGCTAATCTTGTGGTGTTCAAAATCAATTCAAAAAGCCCCAAAAATGCACATACATATAGTCTACATGTGATTGAGTAAAAATCCGGATTATTTTGACAGGAAAAGCTGGTATGTATCCTGGAGCTGTAGCCGGTGCGATTCTTCGAGGACTCAAATCCGCCGTCTCCATCCCTCCGGTCAGTCTGGTGAAAGTCCGCCTCGTGTTGAAGAAAATCAATGTCTACTTGGCTTTCAAAGAAGAGGCCACTCAGATGTTTTCTACAGCAGTGATACAAAAACTTAAAGCTGGTCAAAGTAAGTATTTTTAATGATTGATAATACAGATATATTTTTGAAGTTTGATATCTGGGAACCTGTAGAGCTGGAAATTCAAGCGAGCTCCAAACATGTATTATTCCTGACATCATCAATATCGTACTGTACTAAATACCTAAAACATTGATGTACATTCTTCCAGTGGTGCCGCCTCCACCTCCCCACCCTCCCGTCCCCGCCCCTGCCCCACCTGCAGCCAGCATCGACCTCAACGCACTTTGCACCACAACCTCCAACCAAAAATCCATCTTCAAATTCACCGGTTTGTCCCAAAACAACATCTCCAATGCTATGAAAACAATGACGGAGCTCTATCAATCCCAATGCTCCACACAAACGTTTAAAGAAGGCGAATTGGATCGGCTAACCCAGGGCGATTTATTGACTTTGAAGCAATTGGTGGAGTCTTTAGGCATTCAAGTGCACAGCAATCAAGGCGACTGGTCCATCAGCGGACTAACCAGCAACGTCAACAAAGTCATTCATTTAGTTCATAGTTTTATGCAGGGGGCACTAGAGAGAGAAGTGAGGCAGAGGCAGGAAGAAGACTTATATGGGCGCGTGGCCTGGTGCATTCTGGGAGCCAATGGGAGCTGGGAGAGGCTGCCTAAATCGGCCAATCATCAGCTAGAACAAAAGGACGTGGAGGCGGGGATAGAAGATGGACAGGGGCTGCAGTGGGACGTGGATGTGCAGAAGATGGAAGTCACCAAGAAGTTTTCAAATTATAAAGCAGTTCTGAAGAGACTCGAGAACCTGCCAGGTTTGTGTGAGAGGATCAACTAGATCTGAAACAGGACCATAAACCAGGACTAAACCAGGACTAAACCAGGACTAAACCAGGACTAAAACAGGACCATAAACCAGGACTAAACCAGGACTAAACCAGGACTAAACCAGGACTAAACCAGGACTAAACCAGGACTAAACCAGGACTAAACCAGGAC
>JAVQKC010186606.1:0-10869 GCA_036025475.1 Philypnodon macrostomus | reverse complement strand
TCTCTCTCACAGTGGACATGCACCTACGATGAAAATTTCAGACCCCTTCATGACTTCTAAGTGGGAGAAATAGCAAAATAGCAAGGTGTTCAAATACTTGTTTTCTTCACTGTAAATGGTAGCACTATGAAACCACTAGATGGGGGTGTTATCCTGTTTATCTTTTAGGAAGATCGCATAATTAACTGTATGTCCATCTGGGGCAAGCATTATATTATAAAATGGTTAAGATTGCCTTATCCTAATAAGCATTGCAGTTTCCACAATAAAAGCCCTTATTCAGGATCAATTGTGATTGCTTCTATCTTATTTTGGTAAATTTCTTTAAACTGCATTGGCCCCTGATGTTCTAAAAGAAATTCAGTATTTTGTAAACGTGAGTCTGCACACTCCCTGATCGACAGTTATTATCACATCACAGCTTTAGTCTCTCATTTCTGCTCCTTCAAACTGTGTATTGGGATGTATTGTAGGGAAAAAAAGCTTTGAAAAGTCAAACAGGATCACATTTACAAAATACTGTACTCCTCTTTAAACTATGCACATCACAGGAGCTATAGTGTTGCAAATTGAAATAAAGAAATTGTGAATTATTAAGAATTGAAGACTAGTCGGTACTGGCTTATTTACTGCTAATTTTACCTTGCTAAAACTCAATTTGGAAAGATGTTTTTTAATGCAGGTGATTGTTTCTGTATCAGATTGAAAGTGACAAATGACCATGTCTAAATGTTAAATCTAAAGTGGCCCTAAATTAGCCCCTTTCCATAAAACAGTAGAGCACCAGCCGCTGTCTCTATGGATCATCAGCCCTTGTGTTTCCCTGTCTCTTTTTGGGACCCCCTCCATCAGTTTAAACTCCTCTGTCCCGTTCATTTATCGTGTGAAGCCACCGTGGATCGCTGCAGCAGTTGTATCTTGCTCCCTCATTGACTCTGAATGTTTCTTTTTGTGGTTGTTTTTTCGTTGCAGATTTGCCACCTCAGCTCCGGCTGCCGTCGTCCCGCTTCATGTCGCTCTGTCCTTCCCGAGGAGACAGCATGGAGATGGGAAACGGGCTGCTGGAGAGCCTGGGGACAGAAGCAGGCAGAGCGGCACATAAGGACATGGGGTTCTACTATTTTTTTTTTTTTTTTTTGGAAGGAACTGCTTCTAAATTATTTTAAATAAAATGCTTTGGTGAAATGTTACCAAACATAAATCAGGTCAGAACGAGGACTAAACCAGGTCTTTACCAACCCTAAACCAGGTCAGAACGAGGACTAAACCAGGTCTTAACCAACCCTAAACCAGGTCAATATGAGGACTAAACCAGGTCTTAATCAAGACAAAACCAGGTCAGAACGAGGACTAAATTAGGTCTTAACCAACCCTTAACCAGGTCAGAACGGGAACTAAACCAGGTCTTAACCAACCCTTAACCAGGTCAGAATGAGGACTAAACCAGGTCTTAATCAAGACAAAACCAGGTCAGAATGATGACTAAACCAGGTCTTAACCAACCTTAAACCAGGTCAGAATGATGACTAAACCAGGTCTTAACCAACCCTTAACCAAGTCAGAACGGGATCTAAACCAGGTCTTAACCAACCCTTAACCAGGTCAGAACGAGGACTAAACCAGGTCTTAACCAACCCTAAACCAGGTCAGAACGAGGACTAAACCCAGTCTTAACCAACCTTAAACCTTGTAAGAACGAGGACTAAACCAGGTCTTAACCAACCCTAACCAGGTCAGAACGAGGACTAAACCACGTCTTAATCAAGCCTAAAATAGGTCTAACTGATGACTATTGCAGGTCTAAATTAGACTAAGATAGACTACCACTAAAAGAACCCAAGTACCACCACTGGTACCTGTTTTACGAACCACATATAAAGCATTGAATAACATAAACATTGGCGGAATTGGTGTCTTTGTGTAAAAAATACTAATTACTAATACTAATTTAGCTTGCTCAGCTTTTTAGTGTTTGATTAAAACTCATTGCACTAAAGTATGATTTCTCATACCGATCTATTACAGTCCTCAGAGCCCGTTCGATGTTCATGCGATGTCCCACTCGGGTCACGCCCAGGTCCAGGTAGTCCTCCTTTGTGAGCGACGGCAGGTGAGTCCCATCAATCTCGTTGTCAAGGAAACGCTCTCTGTGCTCCCCTAGATTCAGGTATGCCAGCCAGTCCGCGACGTCGTACTTGTTCCAATATGGGAGTGGTTTAGAGGCGAATGGTTTGGTTGGCGACGGGGGTGGTAGGTGCGGGTAGCTCCGGCAGGGCGGAGGCGGGATGGGGTGCAAAGGTGGTGAGGATGTCCCGGACAAAAAGTGAGTTGGGGATAGCGATCTTGAGACGACTAGGGTGGAGTTTGGAGGGGGAGGGGCGCCAGACGGGGCAAATAAGGGTGGTGAGGGCGAGAAATAGGGGTCTCCGAGAGGGTTTCCAGGAGATGGGGGTGTAATAGACCCACGTAGATCATATAGGGCACTGTATAGAGGTGACGTAGGCAGTAAGGGCAGGGAGGATGGGCGTGGTGGGGCATGTTTCGGCCTCTCTGTTGGGGAGATGAGTGGACTGGGGGCTCGTCGACGCTGGAGAATGTGGGAGTCAGCTTTCCGAGACTCTCGACTCGGGATGAACTGGAATTCAAGTGCTTTGGTCCGATAGACAGATCTATGTTTGGGCGAGGTGGGGTAAGGAGCGTAGCCGGTAGGGGACAGTGGAGAGTGGGAACGGGGAGGTTGGGATGGGACTTGGGGCTGAGGGGAAGGGGCGCGGCCCCAGTTGGGATACTGAGAGGCAGGGGTGGGCGACGGGGACAGGGAGGGCTGAGATAACGAGATCGGAGATGGAGACAGGGATCGGACCGATGGAGGGCTCAATGCAGAGGCAGAGTCTTCAGAAAACCTGAAATAAAAAGTGCATGAAAAAGAAATTCAGCAATAGCTAGATCATGGTTTGGGGAACACTTCTACCAGCTTTACCAAGAACATAATGTATCTGTAGTCAATATAAGCTCATCATTTTGCCCTGAATTAATATTAGATGAGCTGCATTTGAATGAATTCACTTGCCCTGGTTTGACATGTTATTGAAGTTAAAGATGTGTTCCCCCGATCCTGAATGTAATGGCCTATTATAGCAATATGTCATCTATAGTTTAAATAGTGTCACTTGTCACCGGTGAACTGCTGACTCATCTGTTCTGGTCCTTTGTGTGTTAGGAAATACAGTATGTGCCTTATTCATTGCCATGGCCTATGGGTTGCTCACTAATAATTAATCCTCTCAGGTGCTGTTATTTTTGGATTTAGTTTTTAATTCTGAAGCTAAAAGTGTTTAACATAGTCATGTTAATACCTGTGCCTGCTCAGAGCCCTCTGGCTGCTCCAACTCTCTTTGTTCCTTTGCTGCAGTTTGGTCATACTTGACGTTGGCGGGTACACCTTCTTCCCTTCCATTAGCGCCCCGGACTCTGCACTCTGCGTCTCCACCCAGAGAGGCTTAATTTCCGGGGTGCGCGGCCGCTCGTAGTAGGGCGATACCGGACGTCCCAAATTCTGCATGTCCCGTACGCTGTAGCTCTCTTGTCCGCTGTCTTCTTCACCGACTCCCTCCTCTATGTCCTCATCTTCGTCGCGTATCCGGTGGTAGGAGGCAGGGGCGGTGCTAGTTTGTCGGTGCAAGTCCCCGGCGCGCCCCCCGTCCCTAAACCGGTTTGTTTTGGGGTAAGTTGAGGCCGCTGCTGCTGTTGCGTTTTGCATCTCGAAACTTTGTCCGTCCAAATAACTCATGTAGGATTCAAGGAAGTCACCTGCTCTGTCTGAATCTGTTGACCCCATACCACTGCCCGTCAACCTCCCACTAGTGCCATCTAGTCCTCTTCTACCACTCAAACCTAAAATACTATCCAAGTGGTGGTCACTACTGCTACGACTGTCCAATTCCTCGATACCGGAATCTACAACTGTCTCTTGGGATTCTCCTTTTTTGGCAGTGGTGATCATGCGGTGTTGTTCCCCCGCTCTACGTCCAATGATGACTGTAGTTGCATGGGACGTCCGCTCGTGATATAGCTGTGTAGAGGTGCTGGTTGTGGTGGAGGGGGATGCAGTGGAAGAGGCGCTAGTTGCAGTAGCGGTCTGGGAGGTGGTGCCCCGAATCAGAGCAGAGGAGGAGACTGTAGAGGGGTGTGCTGGAGGTCCGCGGTAGGCTGGAGGTGGGATGGCTGTGTGGTGGGGGGGTGTAGGGGAAGATGAGCGGGCTGGGGCGTGGGTGTTGTTGTAAAGATGATGGTGCGTCATTGAGAAAGGTCTGTGGTATGATCCAGAAGGGGGTGGAGGTGATACCGATGGAGGCGGGTGTGCTCCGGCTGAAGTGGGCTGCAGGGTGGAGGGCGACGGAGGAGGGTTGGGTGAAACCTGGGACGGAGAGTGAACGGACTGGGTGAGATTGGCTACTTCGCTATCATACGATGTGAGGCTGGACGCTGTGGAGTCACCCGCTTGTGGAGAACTCAAAGGGGTATGTGCGGGGAAACCGGTCCCGAAATGTTCCTTCTGGGCGGGGGGAGGCGGAGGGGGTGGCGGAGGTGGGGGAGGAGGGGGTGGTGCCTGGACCTCCTGTTGCCTGGACACCATGCTGTTGGGGCGCATTCCACGTTTAGCATAGCCGGCTACTGCACTACCCAAGCCTCTATCAAAACTATTTGCGAACTCAAGCGGAGGTGGTAGGGGATCAGCATATACAAATTCATCATCTGCGTCCACGCTTGGGGCAGGGGGTGGGAGCACCATCAACCCTGACCCAGTGGTTGTCTGGTTTGTCTGTTGGGTGCTTGTCGGAGGTGGGGAAGGAGGAGTAAGCGACAAAATATATGAATCTGCTTGACTTTCCATCCTGAGAAAAGATGGCCTTTGCGACGCTTGGGCCTGCTGCTGTCCCGTGGAGGTGTCCGTGGTTTGCTCTGTCCTCCGAATGTAACTGTCTTTGTCTCGTTCTCTTGATAAATCCCGTTCTCTCGACCTATCTCGTTCCCTTTCCTTGTAGCTTGGTTGATACGCTTGTGCCTGATAGTGGTGCGTGTGAACTGGTTTATCTTCTGAAAAGCGAACCCTTAACCCCTCTCTAGCCCCTCCCGCCTCCCTATCCCGCTCACTTGCCCCGCCACTGTCATCGCCCCACATGCCCCTCAGGATTCGGGGCGAAGGCGGGCGACCTACTGTGGCCGTTGTGGCCGCTAACGAAGAAGACGTAACCAAATAGGAGGAGCTTGACGATTGAGCTGTGGAAGACACTGGCTGAGACGAGACACTGGAAGTAGGAAACATTACACTGGACATCTGCCTTGTAAAGTGGTGCTCTGGACCCCTCCTGATTCTAGTATCGTCCCGCAAGGCTCGCTCTCTAGCGGCGAGGGCGAGACCTAAAGGTGAAGTGGGGTCTAGGGCTTTCCCTGTTAGTGGGTGGATAAACGTAGTGGTATTTGGGGCGGGCTGCCTACCTGCTGCTGAATACAAGTCGGTGGGAACAGATTTTGGTTGATAGTACAGAGCAGAAGAGGAGTATTCAGGAAGCCCAAAAGCGGGAGGCATGCTGCGTGTGTGGTGGATAAAAGTATCACCAGAAAACATGCCCTCATCTATAGACTTAGAGGGGCGTAGTCTTGTTGATGAGCTATCTTGCTGTGAGCTAAGCTGTTGCTGTGACATTTGAGTCCTTGATACCCCTCCCAAACCATCACTTATCATGCTACCACCAAGACCATCTTCCTCAGCGGACATGAACAAGGAGGCACTCTTTCTCCTTGCTTCATGAAATCGCTCCCTCTCTCTACGGGCTGCTCCGACAATGGCCGCCCCGAACTGGGTTGTATAGTCCAAATTTTCCTGTGCTCGCATAGAGGGTGGAGGAGGAGCTGGCATAGAGGGCGGGGCAGGAGGCTGTGGGGCAGGGGTGGTAGGAGGGTGAGGTGTTTTAGGCTCCTCTGATTCCCCTGGTCCTGGGACGTCTGCTTCTACGCTGCTACCTTGGCTGCTACGCCCACTACTGCTCGTCGAAGGGGCCTTGACGATGATGGTCGGGATTGGGATAGAACTTTTTTCCAATGAACTTTTACTACTTAGCGTCCCCTGTCCAATTCTCAAATCCTCCACCTTGGACTGCTTCACGAGTGGGCCTTTGCCTCTCCTTGCTTGTCCTTTAGGCCCCCCTGCCCCACCTGCGCTTGCCCCGGTCCGGTCTGCTCGCTGGGGTTGACCCTGGGCAGTCTGTTGTTGCTGGGGCATCACTGTAGCGATGCTGGACGGCGGGACAGCGGTACTATACCCTCTCCTAAGTGCTGCTGCTTTAGCTGCAGCGCTTGTCCCCATCCCAGCACCAACAGGCTCCCCAGTGTAGGCAACCTTTCGCGAGGCAGCCCGGCTCTGAGCAGCATGGGCAGTCGCGTGTGCATAAGCCGAGCTGTGGTCCATTCCTCCACCTCCTCCTCCAGGGGCCATCCCGGGACCACCTTGCCTCTCTCTGCCCCCGTGAGTGAAATGCACGGGCTGCTGCGAGTATGGCTGGTAGTGGGTGGAGGTGGCAGTGGACTGGGACATGGAGACAGAGGGCTGCTGGGACTGTTTCGATCTCCATCCTAAAGGCGGAGCGGATGAGAATGGGGGGTCCGGCGGTGCGGTCGTGGGGGGAGGGGGGATGTCGTCCGGGCCAGGCACAGACAGACTGCGGACAAACTTCATGGTCGGAGGATGGAGAAGCTGTTTCACCTCCTCTTCAGGTGTTCCTGTGGACAGAGAAGAAAGTAAGTAATAATAATAAAGATGGATTACTGTCGACAGTTATGGCAAGCGTTTAGTATCAACTTCTTTAAAGTTGTCAATTGGGTACTTTATCAATGAAGTACATTTACAACTTTTATCAATTAAGTCAGGCTAATCATGACTATTTTCAGACTGTGGGAATAAACTAAATTCACAATCCATTACAGTATTATTAATGTGCATAGAAAATTTCAAAATGTAAATCTGATGAGAACGAGAGTGTCTGTCTTTATCTTTCTGCCCATTCACCTGCCAGCCAGTCCGTCCTCCAATCAAAATATGTCAGTTATTAAAAACAACTACGAGCAATTGGGCAGTGTTACACAAAGCCTTATTTTGGCCAGCAATAACTGCTTTTGATTTCATGTTAGCCAAGCAAGAGCAAGCCAAAAATACAGTAATCAAACAAAAACAATAAAGCTAGATAAAAGCAGTATAGTATAGTTGCATGGGGCATTTCTTTTTGTACAAGCCATGATCCAAAATTCATTTCTCAGATCATTTAATGACCATTTACAACAAATAAATTACAAAGACAAGACAAAAACTAAGGTGGACAGATGGACAGTTTGGACCCGGTCTAGTCGAAGAACAGACAGACATTAAGGGCAGATGATAGAAAACAGACAGCCTCACCGATGGACTTCTGCCGCAGCATACCGTGCGGTGGGGCATGACCAGAGGAATACTGCCCGCGGTCGAAGCCCAGGCCTAACCCCGAGGACATCATCCCCATCCCGGACTGGTCCCCATAACTCGGCTGCAATAACAAGAGATAGGTGTAGAAGTGAGGAGGAGTCCTAGTTAGCAGTGAATTCTAAGGTGCAGCTGTTTCCCAATGATACAGTATAGGATCACAAGGAGGTTAAATACAGTGGTTATGAGTGTGAGGAATAAAATACATGGGCAGCATTGTAAACATTACAAAAAAACTGTATACTGCTACAAGAATTAATATGAAAAAATCCAGTTCATTCCCAGCACTCAAGTTTTGATAAAAATAAACCAGCTGTAGCTAACACACTAGATTTGTTGTGTCCAGAGTTTAGCAGTGGATCCTCTTGAAATATGATGCTCATTTGTTTTCTATTTCTACTTTCTGTTCACTAATATAACTATAGTATGTCTTTGGTAATGTATGTTTTTGGGGAGATGCATTTGACCCTGGGAAGAGAAAATCAGACCAACAATATGTATTAAACTAGAAAGTGCAGACCTCCGCCAAGGTAGCTAATTTCCCCTATATGCACCCCTAAACGGTTCTACATAGAACCTTCTGTGGGACTAGACACCCCTCCAGAAAAAAATACTAAATAGTGACTTCTCTTTCTTTGTTTCTATTAACGACAACAATTCAAAATCATTCAAATCATCTTAATACAAATAGAGATTATCACAACCACAGAAACAACACTAATCACCTAATAAAACAATGTTTTAGTTGTTGCAGTACAGCAACTTTGGCTGCAATAAAATTACCATGAGATGGCGCCAGAGATTAGCTAATGAAACTGATGTCGGTGTCTGTCCCTTTCAAGTGAATAAGAACTTCTTTGAAAGATGCTGGATCCAGACAGAGATCCAGATCAGTCCCAATCATTCCTGACCTTCCCTGAAAATTTCATCAAAATCCATTCAGTCCTTTCAGACGGACGGATGGACGGACGCTACCAAAAACTAATAAAGTAGACACCGCTCACAAGTTTCCTGTCTTAGATTAACTGATTGATGCAGCATACCTGATTGCCGTAGAAGCTCCGCCCTCTTTCCCGTTTGGGCCCCTGTCCCCGTGTCCCCTGCGCCTCGTTGGTGTTGATTGTCTGCTGAGCTGCTGCAAGAATTTCATCGAGTTTATCTGAGAGCCGAACAGGGACAGCAAGAGATACGCAGAAATACAGAAAGATAGACAGAGGAGAAGAGAAGACATATGAAACAGAAAAATGGACATAGACAAAATGGCGGCTACGTTACGTGTGGATAGAGACACACTTGATGGAGGAAGATGGGAAAGAGTGGAAGAAACATCCAGTGACAAACATGAGCTGCCTTACTCAAAGCCATCTGATAGACTGTCCTCTTCTTCTCGGAAACTTGAGAGGATTCGAATTCTGCAAGAAACAATTGTTAACCAAGCCTCGCCAAGTCAATTAAGTATACAATAAATGGATGAAAGGTATCCCAACAAACATACACTACCTGATTTTTTTTTCCACGGGGTAGCAGCTGGAAAGAGGACAAAAGGAGACTTAAGTTTTGGCACTAGAGGAAGTGTGATAGTGTTGTTACAGTGAATGCTAATCACATTCCCCCGGAGCTGAAGAACCCAGTCACCTCAGATCTCTGTGTTTTTTAATTGATCAGGGCAAAAGTGACAAAAGATTCAAGACACAAAACAGGTCTTAAAATACATGTCGGCTGTGCACCACATGTTTTAGAGGGGAAACATTAGTTCACTTTCTGGTAAGATATGTAGTGACAATATAAATTATTATTGATATAATCAGAGGTGGTCGAGTAGCCAATAATTCTACTGAAGTAAAAGTATAGTAATTCAAAATAATGTTACTCAAGTAAAGGTAAAGAGTACATAATTACTGGAGTAAGAGTAGAAAAGTACTGGTGAAAAAACTACTCAAGTCCTGAGTAACTGTTTGAGCGTAATGTAAGATTATCTGTTTTATTTTGTTTGTTTTCTGGCAAAAAAAATGAAAAGATAATAAACAGTTTTAGTTTTTTTCAAAAGAAAAATTAAAAACATAAATAATATTTTCCAAAAAAAACAAACTTTTTACATTTTTCACATAAAGCTGTTCTTACATGACACACAGAGGTGGGTAAAAGTACTCTTACTCTTTTTCGATTTCACTTCAAAATATTATTACTCAAGTAAAAGTAAAAAGTATTGTTCAGTAAAGCTACTCTATGGAGTACAATTTATTTTAAAAGTTACTCGAGTAAATGTAACTGAGTAAATGTAACTGAGTACTACACACCTGTGTGATTATCACCCCGCTGGGTAACAACACAGAAACACCTGTGTTGAGTGTATTTACAGTGTATCTATAGCTTTCACTGTTAGGGGTTGAACTGTAAACTCAGGCCTATACTAAAGCTGCTCCCAAAGGAGATTCACCACAGACCTGGTCACTTTGATACACATCACTCTGTTTCCTTCAGACAAAAAAAAGAACCAAACATGAGGCTTTTACGGCTCCACAGAGACCACTGCACAGAACAACACTTATATTAGCTTTAAAATATACTGGGCTGAAATGAGACACACAAGGATTCTTCTGATCTGACAGTGAGTGTTTAAAGACCAGGGCCATCTGCTCCAGAGCTACAGCTGCATACTAAAACAGCTACAAAGAGCTACATACTAAAATGGCTGCATGCTAAAAACACAAAGGCACAGATGACAAAGTCAAGGCCGGGGCATACACAGAGTTTTTCGATAAAGACTGAGGATGTGACAAAATCATTCTACTTTAACATCGGTAATATTATGAAGTGAGGGGAATGTAAGTTTAGTTCTGGTTTAGACTTGGATTTGTCTTTGTTCATGTAGCAGTATGATTGTGTAAGTTACACCCTCCACCCAGCTGGTGGCGAAAGTGTGCACCTTATAAAACCCACCTCCACTCTAGCTTGATCTCTGACCTCACTCATTTCCTGGTTTCCGTGCTTGTTGTTATCCCTTGTGGCGCATTCCTCAGGTCCTCTGCGTTTATGTAAGAACTGAAGCAAGTGTATTTTTAATGTTACAATATGAATATTATTTGTAAAAACTAATATTAAATCATAAATTCAAATAACCAATAATTTTTTTTTGTATTTAATTTTTTATTTTATTGTGTAAGAGAGAAACAGTTTAAACATGCAAAACAACTATGTGTGTGTGTATGCGCGTGTGTGTATGCCTGTGCGTGTGTGTAGGTATGTGTGTGTGTGTGTGTGTGTATGCGTTTGTATGTGTGTGTGTGTGCGTGTGTGTGTGTGTGTGTGTGTATGCCTCTGTGTGTATGCGTTTGTGCATGTCTGTAGGTATGTGT
>JAVQKC010186557.1:0-36255 GCA_036025475.1 Philypnodon macrostomus | reverse complement strand
TAACTAAAAAACAAATTGCTGGTCGGTTTGAAATTTTATAGACAGTTACATAGTGAGCGCCGTAAATGGCTGCCCTGGTACTTATACCGCAACGCATTCCTAATGTTGTGAACCTGTTCACTCATATGGCAAATAAAATCTATCTATATCATAAAGACGCCGAACTGGATGGATTTTGGTACTTTTACAATGAATAATAATTAATTAATTAACTAATTCAATTTCCCTGGAGCACTTCAATTGAGCCATTAATCCTTAATTAAAAAAAAAAATTGAAATGAATTTTGGCACTGTGATCCGGGTTAGTGTGCATTCAATGTATATGAGAAAATTACAGAGGTCAAATAAAGAATGCCTCAATAGCGCCCCCATGTTTTTGACCCCTATGGGATTCTGGACATACTTACTTTGGCAGAGAGCAATGAAACTTGGTACAGTGATTCTCCACAGTGTACCCAACATAAAATATTATTATGGCCCCACACTACAACAACCAGGAAGTTGGCCATTTGGGATTGAAATTGGGAAGTCAGGTTCTCGCACATACTTTGCCCGATTATGCTCAAAACCTGAAACCCTGCATTACCCCCCCGCCCCTGAACATATCTGATCTGCGCCACCTATAGACTGAAATGTACAAAATTTGGCAAAAAACATCCTTCACAAACATCCAGACAAATCAAACTGACCCTTTCCATTTTCATGGTTTGGGGGTATCTCTTAATTGCTTGTTAACAATATAAAAACTCTTAGAAATCATGCAAACAATGTCCGATTAAGGTGGCCGTCAGTGCAATAGCATTTGGGGCAGACGTATGCGGCTGTTTCGCTGAAATACACCTGGGCCTGGTTTGCATTGCTTTTTCGTACCTTCTGCATTTCTATCCCTCTCCTGACAATTCTTGTTTCATTCTGTACTTGGTGTTAGCGTCAGTTGTTGTTGCCCATCCATTTTCTTGCTGTCCCCCCATACTGCCCTGCATTTGTAGCTCTCCTGATTCCAGGGATAGAGAGAGCTGCATTAGTTTTTGGTACGTGGGCTTTAGGTGAAAATGTGAAGGTGTATCTCAGAATCAGAATGAGATTGGCTGCCAGGTAAATTGAAAAAAGTTTACATAGTGCCAAAGTTGTGTTGGCGTTTGGTGCATACACAACAACACAAAAAGTCACACAATGGCCCACCAGGTCCAGTACTAGTAAACTAAGTGGGATGAAGGATTCATTGAGCCAAAATGCCATTGTATCTCACAACAGTAAATCATAAATTAAAACTAATAATTTCTTCCTGAAACCTTGTGACTGGAGTTAGTATGTCACATGTTATGGAAGCCTTGAGAAATGCTCGATACAGATGATGTTCTGGATCTGAATCCAGATTCTCTGATATTTTATTCTTCCATTAGTTATGGCTGAACTTTGCATCCTTGACCCTATCTCGCATTGGTACAGAAAAATCAGGATCAAGATGGGTTTCTGGTTTCACATAGGAAATCCCATGCCAGCAAATTCCCAAGCAAGCCAACATAACCTCCTTGGTGAAAATATTTAGCAAAAAACACAGAATTAATAAAAATTTTCACTCTTGAATAGCAACAATAACCAAGTCAAAACTTCACTCTTATTTCTGGCCGACATCTTAACTACTCCCCCACATTTGCCATTGCTGGGACAGTATCATCAACTATTCATAATCTCTGATTGTATGGGAACAGCCTTTGAGAACGCAAAGACTTTGAGACTGAAAACTTTGTAAGCTACTCCATCAACACTTCCTCCACAATCCTGCAAGCTTGTCACAGTGCATCTTTTTCTCCACTCCCTTCTCTCCTACCACGGCTCCCTCACCCATCTGGTAGCAATAACAACCAGAGCACATATCAGACTTTTACACTCACTCTTCTTCTCATGAAATCTGGTGCAGCCTTCTGCATTCCCGCTGGCAACCAGGCACTGACAAATGGATGCTCAGTGCAACCCAGTGACGAGAGAATGCAGGGACTGACACGGTAAATCCCAGGAGGGTCTAAGAAGTGAGACGTGATGTTCCTTGAAGAAGCAGGCCTGAGGTATGTGTACCATATTCCCTCAAGACAGAAGGGAGGCACGGTCAAGTTTTCTGTCACTACACTGTAACACCTGTGATAGGTTCAGAATGAAATCAAAATGACTTACTGGTTCCCTTCTTTGAGGCTATAACAATGGCATTCTTGTTTCACTATTTTGGGTCAATGGCCCAAATTGTCCTCTAGTGCAGTTTACAAACTATTTGCTGATAGGGCTATGGCTGGGACAACATGGCTATAATGTAACCATGTGTCTGGTGACTGCTTTTGGTAATTTGTTGTTCTTGTTCATTGTGAAAGAGTACTCTTTGAGCCAGTCCCATGTCTGGATAATGTAGATGTGTCACCCAGTAAACCAAAGTATTATGCAAATTACTGCAAGCTAGAATGAAGACTTGTATGAACAATCTGAAGCGACTGGTGGCCATAAAGTGACATTAAAAGTGACATGAAACTGGTGTCAAACTGGTCCAAATTAAATAAACTGGTCCAAATTATTTACTTTTCTTACAACTCAGAGAACACACTAGTTACACACATCCAATCCCCCATGCTGTCCCTTAGGCCCGACATGGAATTATTAACTATACCAGAACTTAACACAACCATTCCATCACACCCTGAGAATAAAAAGGTGTGAAGAAAGTTTTTGGGAGTATAAAGACTTTCTCCGACATATTTCGTCTGGTTAAAGAGTAAATGAGAGCTCATTTCACACAGTGGAGAGGGACATAAAAAATAGAAGATGAGCTTCATATGTGCCTCATCAACCACTTTAATGAGGGTTGCTATAAGCCGCCATCTGTCCTACAATTACATGTCTACTGTCATGCAGGCGATCTAACATGAGGGGGATAGATGTGGCTTCGGTGATTTTCCCTGACAAGCTGCCAACTTCTGGGTTTAACATTTGGTGTAGACACATTGAATGAAGATGGACTGCAGAAATATAAGCAGAAAGAGACAAATACCAGTTTTCTATAGTCTACTCTCTATCCATCTCATAACTGAACTGTTGTAAAGGGGAGGCGACTGTGAACATGGAGAAATGTTACCCCTCCTTTAAGCTGTATGTCTAAGGAGCCAGCTGCGGTGACTGCTCCCAGCTGAGTCGTGAGTTTGCCGTCTACTACACTTGATGTGGCTTCTTCTGAGTGCTAAATGATAGGCTGTCCTATTGTGCAACAACAAAAGTATACACAAGGGACATTTAAACACTATATTTGAATTGAAGCTTTGTTTGTGGACTGGTAAAAGAATGGTTTGTGCTGAACAGTCCAGGATGCAATTGTAGTAGTTATGAAATCTAGTAATTTAGTTTCAATAAATTATAATTTATAGAGTGTGCAATAAGAACTGTATTGTATTGTAATGGCATTTGACAAAACCAGTCAAAACTTGAGATCACACAAAAGCAGTGTATAAAAGCAGTATTTAGAGTCACATATATGCATAGAGGGTAGGACATACAATTTGTAAAGTGTGGCAAAACAGTTTTTCAGTTCTTTAAGTTGCTTCATGTTATTTTTGAAAGAGTCATTGCTCCTGAAGTAGAATTGAAACAGATTACACATAGTCATAGTGAATGCCATATTTGTGCTGTCAGCTGTTTCCCAATTCTGCCAAATCTAATGATGAAACAAGAGGAGATAAAACCACTCCACTGCTGAGACAGGGACAGAGACGTGATACTATATCACATGGGGTCACTTCAAATAGCCTTTAGTCAGTATTGACTGTTTCTGCTTCTCAAGTGTATGACTTGTATGGCTCTGGCGTCAGTTGTTCTTCGTGGTCCAGCTTTATCTTTTATCTTTATTCATTCAGAACCTATAGAGTCTGGCTAATAATCATAGTCTGGATTTATCAATTTTGTGTGTGTTTACATGCAGAAACAAACTAGTAGTGCCAGCTATCTTCTGGAGATAATTTTAATTTAATGTTTAATTCACGTTTGGTGACTATAATATGGTATTGTCCTTTTAATTGCTTTGGAGCAATCTCTGATGCATACATAAGACTGTATTGTGAATACAGTGGGAGAAAAAATGTAGCCTCATTATACATTCATGCATTAATGTAGCATCTTAGCTTAGCCCAGCTAAAGTAAATAAAGACATAAATATATCGCGGAAGTGAGCAGGAGGGAGCTAGATGCGTAAAAATCTCTTTCTCTCGCTGCTAGTGAGAATTCAGAATCACTTGCATGTATACAAAATGACTGTCCTTGTGCCTGTGCCCTTGACAAATAAATGTCCACTCAACGGCCACATGTCTCTGCTAATCCTCAGTCACCTCTAGCTTTGTTCAGCGACAGGCCGTTCTCATTAAGACGCTCACGGTGACAGAGAACAACCTGCCGGGTTCCTCACAGGTTGCAAAGTCGGTTCTCTAAACTTGGTGTCTCGGAATAGCTCCGACGTGTATATTTTTAGCTTGCTGTGTCTTGTGCTTACATTTGCCGTGGGGAATATGTGCATGTGCTTTGTTGATGTCCGTGCGACCTTTGCCATCGTATGACAGCAGACATATGGCAGCGCTCTAGCTCCGGCAGCCCAACTCCGAGCCTCCGACAGCGCCAGCTCAGCAGACCCCCAGACCTCTGCCATCTTGGCCGTGCACCAGGAAAACAAGTGAGGGCTGGTAATTAGGACGGATAGCCGGTGAAGAAGAGCTACTGCATCAGTGTGTTCGGGGAGATTTGGCTCAAATTTGTGGCATAATTTAGCTTGAAAGAGAATATATTCAGAATTTCAGTAAAGTAATAGTAAGATTTTGATCAAATCTTTGGAAATGTCTAAAGGATAAATTATTAGTTACTGTTTTTTTTTTTTTTTTAAACTGTTTTATTGGCGAACTACATCAACTTCAGTTCTACCACTGTAACATAAAAACCTTCTGGCTAAATTGACAAATAAACTTGAAAACTTCCAGTTGAAGGCCAGATTTAGAAATAATATTTTTACCAATCTGAGGTATGCCCAATTCCAATGATCATATATTTTTGTCATAATGCAGTGATTTAGTAATACTGTTCACAGCATGAACTTATATGTTTTTTTTTTGTAAAATGAAATCATTTTTAATACTGCCTCATTCCTTATGCCAAGTATGGATGAATTTTTTAAGTTTCATTTAAATCAATAAAATCTGCCACAGTATAAACACATATCCACGCTGTGAATAGAGTGTGGAATCTACACTGATTTACATCCTGTTTTTGGAAGATTCGTCCTAGTTTGAAACAGCTAGTTTGTGCCAGTCCTACATTAGTCATATCAGGGGAACGCTCATTCTCCAACTAGCCTAATTTGAAATGCCAAAGCATCATTTACATTTTAATACAGGCCCAGCTAAAGGGAGGTAACAGATGTTTACAGTTTATGGCATTGAAACGCTGATGTCAAATTGACCAAGTGCAGCACATCTCCAGACCATTACCATAACCAGTAACATCTGATAAAATAAAATAAAAATTGTTTGCTTCCTGTTGATTCAAATTGATTTCTATTGTCTCCGCACCATTTGGAACTCTCACAATTTCAACTAGAAGAACTTGGAGAATGCAGACATTCATTAAGCATTGGCCTTATCTTGCAATTTTGAAAATGTAGTGCACAGACCTGGACTAGAATCTTCTAGTTCAAGGGTAACTGCTTTATTAATTGATCTCACAATAATAAAGAACCAACTAATAATTTATAATTTTATAGACCCTTTGGGACAGGAGCCAAAAACACTGTAAAACAATATTTCTTTAGTTTAGTCACATTGGGTAAGCGTTTGACTTTATATTTTGGACAACAATAAACTCACCAAAAAACACTGAGTGAAGTCAATATTTGTTGGAAGATATAAGATCCCAGAAAATACTGCACAGTTTTTGTCAATATTCGGCATCCGTGTGGAGGCATACATAGGGGTTTTGCCTTTATTTTGTGCACTGTAAGGGTGATTTTGTATTTGATGTATTGTGCTGCTGAGACAGAGAATAAAGACGATTTGTGATTCTTTAAGATGGCCTCGCCCAGGAGATTGTGCACAAATAAAAAATTCTTCCTGCGTTAATACTGAACCTGCAGTGGGCTGAGGAATGATGTGATAATTTTAAGGAAGATTACATGTGGAGTCACGTGTGTACTACAAGGCTTACAATATAGAAATAAATAGAGCAATCCAGTTTTAATCTAAGGCTTATTCCTTCTTTTGGGAACTGTTCAATGTTTTGTGAATTGACATAAAGGCTGCGGTATTCAACAGAGATAGTTAAGCATTACCCCAAGTATTGAGCGAGTAATAAATCAAAATCCCAGATTAGCTCTTCACACACACACACACACACACACACACACACACTTAACACACCTTTAATTAAACTCGGGCAGAACAGGTTCCAAATCTAGAGTCGCTTTTCTTATCACAAATCCACCACCTAATTGCCCTGTCTGCTCCCTTTGTTACAGAAAATGTACAAACTACATCAGTAAGTGAGCTGGGAAATTAGAATGAATCACATCAAATTGTAATCTGCAGGTCATGAGGGTGCCTTTAAATATAGCCTGCTAATGCCCACAGATATGAAATATGATTATCGTTAAGCAATAATTTATCATCATAACCTCGCCGACCGTTTTGTTCTGGCAAGAGCAGTATCGGAAAGAAGCAGATCTCTATTTGTCCTGGCAGATCATTTAAGTGCAAATGCATTTTCAATATCTTTAACAGAATGAAGATACAGGCACTCGGTTACAAAAGCAGTGATAAAGCCGTGTTAATAAATCCATTCCCATAAAGGTTAGCCGCTAATGGACTGGTGAACGCCTGAGTGGCCCTGGCAGCCTTAGCTGATGAGCCGATTGAAAGGAAAAAAAGACCTTAAAATTATGATTGTTATCTGTGCAAGGAAAGAAATAAAGGGGTTAAAGGGGCTTACAAGAGGGAATAAAAATAAAAGGAAAGAATTGAATTACCTCTGGTTTCCATGGTAATTTTTTGTAGTGCTGGTTGAGGAACTTCCGAAGATGTGTGCTGCCCCTGCCAGCTGCCCCTCCTCTGATTGGTTCATCCTGGGATAGATCCAGAAAAAGAGACATAATGAATTTCTCAAATGAAATTTCCACAGTATAATAGTATTATAACATGTATTGCTCTTGCATGTTAGGCATGTGGGTGATCAGAATCTATGACAACAACTATGAGCTTTAGGCGGTACACGCTGGACAATGGCAAGTTAGTTGTAGGACATACACACAGGTCTACACACTTCCAGAAGACAATTAAATCTTCAACCATTTGGTTTCACAACCAATTCTTCGAGGCATGTCCAGGGTTCTCTCCGATTACACTGAAACAACCCTGGATAACAAGGGGAGAAACAACCCTGGATAACAAGGGGAGAACCAACCCTGGATAACAAGGGGAGAATATGCCAACTCAAATGGTTGTGATTTTATTGACTGATGAAGGCCCAATAAAAACGGGAAATTATGCAATTTATATTGTGCAAGGGAAAAGTTACATTTTTAGCTAGTTTTAGGTTAGTCTTTTTATATTACATGACACGTGTAACATGACACGCCCACATCTCAAGACCCACCATTTTGCTTTTGCACAGCCTTATAGTAAAACACATCAAGATAATGTATGAGAAGTTATCCCCAGAAGGCTACTGTAATCTCTGCTCTTTCATTCCTTCCTAATCCTAGCATTTGACTCCCAAAACCCTCACCAAACCTCTAATCTTCCAAGGACGTGCCGGACACGCTCTGCTCTCCGGGAGAAGCCTGCACTTTTGGCCCTGCCCTAGTACCGCAGCTTGGTACCTGCTAAAAGCCATGTTAATGTTAATGTTGTGAGGTGACAGGCAGGCCAGAGCACCACCGAGTGCCGCGTTTCTGTCAACTATGAAGAGATAAAAGGCTGTGTAGCTCCCAGAGGACAAATGGAGTTGCGGAGCTGTTAAATGAGTGGCAAAGCATTCTCTATTTAGCATCGGTGTCAAAACCAGGTATACCTCCGCCGAGATTTTGAGCACCCCTAAAATGAGGGCTTTTGTCAAGAAGATGCCACTGTTTGCCGAAGAATAAGGTAAAGTGGAAGACGCGGAGAGACAGGGCTGTCGGATACTAAGCCTTTGATTACTTTTTTTTTTTACTTTCAAGGGGAATAAAATGCAAGAGGGCAGGCAAGGTAATGGTAAGAAAATATGACAACAAGCAGAGAAAAGTAAGGTGCCATATACCAGAAGTCAAACCAAAAGCCATTTAAAAAGCATTGCAGGTAGTGTTATCTGTGGGGCTGGGTGATTTAGGACTCGATACAAATACATCATATACAACAGCAAAAAAAAAATAACCTGGGATTCATAACTGTCCCTTTCCAACTGCATGTGATCATCATTTGACTACATTTTACTGCTTGGTATGTTTTTGGATCATTTGAAATGTTTATTTATCTAAAATTTCTGTTGCTACCTGTTCATATAAAATAAAAATGAAAAACAGTCACATTTTATAAGCTCAAGCTTAATCTTATCGCAATGCAATCTAAAATGCAATCATTTCCATTGGCACTGGTATAAACAAATAGTCAATTATATTTTATTTCAAACCGTTATATTAGATATTCACACAGTAATCTGAATATTACAAAAACAATAACTGTTGACCATTACAAACTTTATAAAGCTCAAATAGAAATACAAATATGTGTTATTTAATCACAATTTCATCTGAGACAAACCAGAGGCAAGGTTCTCTTTGTTACCTTGCCAGATAATCTGCTTTTATTACTAAAACAGGTGAGATGACTATGTGGAGTTTCAAAGCTGTTGGGATGTGTGATTGGGACTGTTTGTTAAAAGCAATATGGGGCTGACCTTAAAAATAAGCTCTAATTCATTGTAGAAGTTAGTGATAATTCATTCTGGCACTACTTTGCTGAAGTGCAGCCTCAGCTCGATGCAGCTTAAAGTGTGCTTATCGATGCAATACCGAGGGGTACAGTTAAACTCTGTGACCTGATGTTATGCTACATTCTTCATTAGATCTATAGGCACGATATTGTGGTTATTGACTCAACGCTCAAGTAAAATACTGCCGTCACCTGAAGAATTTGACAATATTTGCAACATTTTACCTGCCACTACTTCACAGAGTTACACTTTCCACACTTGTAAGCACTTTTCTGTAAATGAGCACAGAGTATTACCAGCAAAGAAAATGCTGCTGGAATTGAACAGTATGGATCGATAAGGCATGTTTAAAGAGTTACAAGAGTTACATGGTACAAAGCATCTCAAATAAGCATGCCTTTTTAGTAACCCATGACTTTGAAGTACCTACCTCAGGGTACCTCATGATTCAATACGATTTAATAATTAGAATGGTGAATACTTCAGCTTTCTCAAAATAAGAACCAAAATGTAAGTACTGGCAGATTAGATTTTTGTGAAATATATAGAAAATATTATAAATTCCGATATACCGATACAGCAGCCTGCAATACCGATATCGCATAAAAAAAATCTAAAAAATACTGATGTTTTGTCCCACCCGTACTTTGAAATGTTATAGAACAGAATGATTATGATACACTGGAGCCCAACACAGCAGTCAGAAGATTGCAATTACAAGAATTTCACATTCTTGTAAAGTCTTCCACTCAATCTAACGGCAATGAATCTACACATGTTTTTTTTCTTCCTTGCGATAACCTTTGATCCGTGCAATTACTTTTGCAGACGCAACAGTGGAGAAGCACTATCCTGACCACTCACTAAAAATGTGACTACTATACAGAGCTTGTCAGATGACCTTATACATCCAACAAAGGCAAAACTGAGCATATCAATCAGCCTAACGAGCTTGTCTATTTATCATATGTTTATCAGACTGCGTTTATACCTTGTTGACTTCCACTCCAAAAAGAATGATAAATAGCGGCACGCCGGATTTGGCAACTACAAGCACGCAATCCATCAGAGACTAAAAAAATGAAGAGAGGCACGATTAATTAGAGCTAAACTAAGCTATTTCATGTATAAACACGCGTGGCATAGTTGTAAATCTCAGAAGGACTGACTGATTAGCTGTCTGATCATGGCGCTTTTGGCAGCCACTATAGTCGATCCATCCATCCATCCATCTATACAAAACCTCCCAGACAGACCGCTGCCGTCCGTGTGAGGTGCTTCCAAACATGTTCTTGATATTCCAATGGATGACCACAGCCCGGGGGAAACAGCTGGACTCAGTGTCCTAGAATACCAATGAGCTTAATTAATCTCCCTTATTAAACACAAACAAGCAAAGTTCTGTAGGGATGGTGCAGATAGTGTGTGTGTGTCCTCCATCCACCCCTTTATACAACATCTCCCTGAAGCCCACACATCATACGTTCAGCGACCTATAATATAAAAACTAATAACCAGCTAAAAAAAATTACATCATTACATTTTAAATTTAATGTAAAGATCATTACATTTTTTGGTCAATTGGTCAGACAGCGCTGGCATTAGTGTATAGTCACACAAAACAGTATATTACTTGTATAAGAAAACCTAAATAAATGAACAATGATAAGCAGCATAATAAAAACTAAGATAAGTCTTGGCCCATGAAAAAACGCATTTACCCTGGAACTAGAACTAGATGATAGGTCCAACACCTAGCTGAAGGTCTGTGATGTTATAGTATATAACAACTGGAAAGATATAAAATCCAAGATATATAGGTCAGTAATCATAAATAATTTAGTGAATACAATACAATATTGCACTATACTGTATTGCAGATACAAAAATGAGATCCAAGATTGGCCCTTTTTTGGTCCCACTGTCCTTTGTATCTGAAGTAACCTTATACCAGAATCCTTTCCCTGGCGGCACAAACAAATGTGGGCTAGATAGCTTTCAGAGCAGTGCCACAAAGTTCTGTGAGGTATTAGACAGTCACCAGTGCTGGGACTGAGGTTGAATAGATTATTTTCTTTTTTCCAGTTCTTAAGACTGATATAGAATTTCTCAGCAAACATGTTGGAGTAAAAAGTAGAGATAAAATAGAGTAAAGATTTAAAAAGACATACATTCACACATAAAGAAATAGAGGGAAATTATTCCAGTAGTAGTATATTATAGACCTAGATGAGGATAGTGCAAAGAGCATTAATCAGCTGAAAATCCTTGAATTATCCTGTGTGTTAGCACTCAAACACTGTTTATGCACATCCTTGGACACAATTGGGCAAAGAAGAGCACTACATGACTCAAGTTGCTTACAGGAGGAGGACCTATTGATACTTAGACCTTCATTCACCAAACAAATACAGTTGCCATGGCGACCGTGGATTTTAAGTACAACCCTGAACATGCAATGACAAAGTGACCCAGTCATGGTGCTTCTTCCTGCTTTCAATCATTGTTCAGTTTCCTCAACATGCATATTATAAAAGTTTGGTGTATCCTAGAAACCAGATAACAAACTTGAAGCATTCAGAGCAGATTTCAGCGTAGACATTGACCTAATAGTCGTTTTCAGTTCACATACAATATTGAAACTCTTAAGCAGATGTTGTTTACTGTGAGAAACAACTACATTTGGTCAGTTTATTCAGCGGTCATAATCACTGGCATATTTTAGAAAAGGTCACTGTTTATTTTGACATATTGTAAAGACGGTAAGTATTATAGCTTGCATCTCCCCACAATGTTAACTTAGACACAACAGCAACACAATGGAAACAAACCAACTGAGGCAGTTTATTGGATGACGTTAGCTCCTGCATCTATAAAAAGATGCTCCCAGTTAATATAGAAATAATGTACACATCACAAACTGTAGTAAGAACAATGCAGTGTAGAAATCACTTTTAAACACATCTGACTCTAATCTACACATGCTGCCTTATCTTCAGTAATTTGATGAAAATGGAAAACAAAAATGTTACTTGTACATAATTTAAGATCAACACTTGAATTTTGGCTTCATTGTTCTCCCTTATGTTTATAATTGTCAATGACATGAAAAGAGAATGAGAACTAAGTATTAGCCTCCAGACTGCCATATGCTCATATAGCTGCTCCTGGTTTTGGGGAATAGGATTGTCCTGGGAGCCACCTTGATGATCCAGGATAAGTGATCCACCCGCTCTAAGAGGTTGAATAAATCTGGATCTGATCTCACTATCAGCTGTTGGGAGTCTATTTCAATATGAATGCAGCTTTGGGAACACCAATACCTTCAGATCCAAATCCCTATTACTTTTAACAAAGTGGTTGGCTGTGGTGAATAGAAATCGGCCTGAGCCTATTCACTTAAACCATTGCAGAATAGATCCCAGCCAAGAGCGGGAGAAGGAGTTCAACTATTTTTGTCTACGGGCTTGCATTATTCATGTTAGAAATTACATGCCGGTCAATGGAACAACAGCAGAAGAGCTGAGTGAGGAGGAGAGGGAGAAAAATGGAACATAAATAAGGGACGTCTGCAGTCGATAATAGGAATGATAAAGTCAGTGGCTGCGATTCATTGGCTGGAAGATTAATGGCGCAGAAATGACTATGGCAGCGAGACAATAAGAAAGAAAGGAGAAGAAGGAAGGGTTGAAGGGAAGAGGAGGAGATACTGGTGAAGGAGGAATGAAGAAGCCCGGCCACTTTAGTCTATGGGTGTAAGAATGCTAAGTTTCTAAAATAAGTATTCTACTGGGGGATAGAATGACGTAAAGTTGTTCAGTGTAATGTACAAACGGGGACATTCATTTGAGTAGATGATGATCTGATGTCATGTCAACACATAGACAGCAAAAATCAAGCCAAGAGACTGTGGCATTGCTGAACAATCTCATTCTTTTCCCATTCATAGCAATGTAATTATTATTTTTGGTATCAAGCCTAGTCATTCAGCATGCAGGTCTTTTGATCACCGATGGTAAAGAAAAGGTATAATGTAATTTCTTTCACCACATTTTCAAACTTATCAAAGCCCCTTTTAATGTTATTTGAATGTATGGTTTTCTTTAGTTCCTGAACTAAGTATGGAGGTGTACACATGGCAGAGTAAAGACCTATTGATTTTGGTCTAGACAGGCTGACAGCAGAGGACTGTCATGCTCCGTGCGCATCAATACAGTTGGCACTGAAGAACAAAAGCCAAGATGAGCAGGGCAGTCTCGTGTAGCATCAATAGTGAAGTAAAGAGTATGTATGCTCGTCATTTATAATCAATATTTAAAGCAGACTTTGTTGCCTCCACCAATACATCTGTCTCTAAGTGTTAACCCTGCAACCGTTCAGACTGTACCCTATCTGACAAGGAAAACAACTAGAATCGGCCTCGCACGCAAGCAACCTAAGTAATGCATCAAGATCTATATATTGTAATACATTAAAAATTAAAAAAACACTATCTAGTTAATGGTTGTACACTGGTTGTAAACAATGCAATCCACAATATTAAACACGCTAATTAAAGTGAGTGTGATTTGCTGCTGCGGCGTTATTATAAGCCATGGATCACAATTATACAAAAATATCTGTCTAATTAAGGGCAGGATTTTGCATTAGCCAGAAAAGCTCTTTTGATGGTTTATAATCTTTGCACCATAATTACAACTGGCTGTGAGGTGCCTCGGTAGGGCCCAAGGAAAATTAATGTGGGGAAAAAAATAGCTAAAGGTGACTTTTCTCTTCACGAATGCAGTCTGAGCTTCAAAGAGACACAGGCCATGTTGGTGAAAAATCGAAGGGGACAGGAGAGCGAGTGTCAAAGGATGTTTCTAGTTTTATTTTAGTGTAGAATGAATCAGACATTTAAAAACAGAATCATGATTCATCTATTGTAGACTTGTTTTGGGATAACACCAGTGTACCACTGACGGGTAGTGACACAGGGCAGCTGCCAAACACAAGCAAAACAATCACCTGTCAATCATCTCTAACCTGCAGTGGCCTAGCAACTAATGAGTATTTCACTGAGATATTGCATGGAGCCAGCTAACACATGAGAGTTATTGCATAGTCATAGTGCATGCATACTGTTGGATCTGCACAATCACTTAACCAGCAACAATTCAAGCTTTTATTTTATATGAGAAAAGTGAAGTCACCGCAGATGTTGCCAGTTTACACAGGTTTGCTATGTACGCAACACAACATATTAACAACTGTCATTATCTACTGTTGATAAGCCACTGTAATAGAGCATCCTCAAACCCAAGTCACTAAATATTCCCAACTATCTCAATTAACCGCATCATATGGTGACCGTTCTGGTGAATGTTTTTATGTGAGGATTATTTATAAAGGGCTGACCCCATAGAAAACCAATTTAAATCAATAATAACTCCCCATTATCTGTCTCTGTATGGCAACACAGAAAGTACAGTCCTCCTGTCTGTAGACCCTAAAGCTTCAGTAAATTCTTACATGGGCTTATGTTACCCCAACAAAAGGCATAGATTAACAACACCTTTGTGCAGGACCTCTCCTTTGTATATGTTCCTGAGAACATGCTACCAACAATAGAATCCCAACTGGTGCTGCAGTCCGTAAAACATGATATGGGCTAAATAGAATGGAAACTTGAACTTTTCCAGGTGCTTTCTGTATTAGCATATCAATAACTAAAATTATTATTATGGAGCTTGATTTGCGATGTATTATACATTAGTATGAATGTAATTACCAGCCTAGATTATACTTTGTCCAAGTTATAGTCTGAAAACCATTTTTGTCACCATGACCATGCAATGTGTGTTCACAGCACATTTCAAATGAGGTACTTGTGCTTTGCTGCTCAGACAATTTTTGCATTTAGCCTGATTCTATACGTTCTCATTCCTTTGCCATTTTCCCCTCCATGTCCCCTATACGAAGAGGATGCAGTATATTTATTTATTATATATAGATTTTTACCCAAGAAAACACTTCACACAAAACTAGTGCTCTGTTAGTAAGTGTATGAAGAATTACTTAGTATTTAAGATCTTTAAGTGCCCTTTAGAATGTTTGCCAGACACTCCATTACTCTCTCCTTATAGACCCTCCATTGCCTCAGAGTAACCTGGATTAACTGATGTAGAGCCACTGTGCAACAATAGAAATAGCTACATTTTCTGTTTCCAGAGCCAGAAAATAAATGGTTTTACCATCTGAAAGTGGTCTTAAACTACCCTTCAGGGCCAAGACAAGATTCCATTTATTTGCTTTGTTCTGCGTGAGTTTACTTGGGAACTTGGCCAATGGCTGACTTGAGAAAGAAGTTTGTGGCCCTGTCACACTCACTTTCTACCTCTTAAATAAGCGCACGGGTGTGTCAGCAAAGCCTTTGGGTTAGACACCCTTTGAGCTTTTCATCCTTCCAAAATGCATTCTTTAGCTACAGTTCAAACGGTGCAGTTACCCCCAAAGACAATATCTCAGTCTTACACAAGATAATAGTTTGTTGGAACTTTTGGATAAACTGCATCTTTGAGTTTTATGACAAGCGTATCCTTCTTCTGTATTCCTAACACATCAATGTCAGAGTAACTTATTATTATTTGCACACCTGTTGGGAGTTGGCCCATCCACTTGTTAGTATGCTCTGTACTTTGTCTCTTTATGTTCTTCTATCATCTCCAAACATCCCTCATTCCCCTCTGTCACCAAGAAAACAAGACAGACACTGACTAATTAAAAAGGCCCATGTCGACTGCTGTTTAGCGCTGCTGTCAGCACAATGCAGCCTTGGAGCAACATGTGGCTTTCATTCTAAAGGGGGATCTAGGATTGCAGTAAGGATTGTGTGTAAATTCCGTATTTTGATGTTTGTGTACATTTTATCCATACTGCAATTTTTTTATTTTATTAAATGGTCATTAGACAGATAATAATTGTCCTGTCAGTAAGTATTTCCAAACAAAGCAACTGTGTTCTGTAAATAAATTATCTGATTATTGTAGTGAGTTAGGTATTACATATACGTATAATTTGTTGTGAAGGATAATTTTGATCATTTCTTTTTGCTTGTCAGTCGGGGTCTAGCTTAGAAGTTGTTGCATTTGTATACTGTCATGCAAGTGGATATCAAATAATCTACTTTAGATTAACCAGAAATAGAGTACATCAAACAGATGTGTATTTACAGAAACAACATTTATAATCGGCTTTTCTCTTTCCGCACATATTCCGACCTCTCCATTCCTCCGGATTGAACGCATGCACAAACCACCACCACAACTATACATAACCCTACTTCAAAAAACCTGTTATATCACTTGTGAGTTTGTATATGGTGTTTCTTACAGCTTTCATAGCAAAAACATGTTTGAGATAGCTTTTACTCTTTGAAGTAGAAGACCTATGGATATACAGCCTTACAAAACAACACTTGTGTCAGGATGTCAGAATATTCATATCTATATTTATAGCTGTCATGACAATCGTAATGGCAAATGGCTGCTGAGTGCTGCTTATCTGCTTGTCACTGTCAGGAGAGCTTGACTTGTTTTTTCACCTTGACTAAAAACCCACAATATAGAGAATGACTGGATTTTAAGTGCTCACGGATATAAATGGCACCTTCTATTATCTGAGCTTTTCAACTGCTGGTTTTTGCTTTTTCCACCTCACTTTAATGGCTGTGTTTTTAACCCTGCACCCACATAGTAAACTCAACCAGCATTGGTGTACCACTGCTATTCAGCGACGTCTGTATGGGCAAGTGGAGATGGATGGCAGCAAGAATAGAACCATGAATCTTCATCATGGGCATCTACTGTTCAACCTCCAGCCAACCACTCCCACAAAGCCAAACAAAGGCTCTTTTTGCAGTGTATATCATACCAGCGTTTGCCTATAGAGCACTGTTTGTAATTCATTTATTCAAATATCCATCTAATCGTCAATGCATCCATTCTCTGGACACTGGGAAGGTAAAGTATAGCTCATTTCAGAACATTTCAGATCCTCGTCTCTGTGCAACACTCCCACGTTGTGCTACGGCCTCCATCCATCCAGAAACCAGGTGCGTGGGTCATAATTTCATGTTTCTTCAGGCGTCATGTCTAATCACAGATGACACATACTGTGCCAACACAATACACGTCGACCACCTGTAATGAGGCAAGGGTCTTCAAGAAACCCACTCATAGACGATAGTTTAGTCGATGGAACAGAATGTGTGTAGTGAATTCTACATGATTTATGAACTACTTTATGTATAGCTATTATAAATGGACAGTAGATATAAACATACTTTCAAAACAATTACTCAGGAGTAGTACTCCACTTACCTCTACACAATTGAAACAAAATACATATGTGCACCAAAGCATCATTTTATATCAAACAATATAATCTTTCCTGTAATCATTGCAAACACACCATGACATTACATCAGGTCTTACCCTGCAGGTTTTACCTACACTTGGGCATGGGTGATAATGATTTTTGTCTCGCAATTATTGTGGCTTAATAATTACGATTAACGAGATGATCACAATAATTAGGCAAATTAATGAATGGTATGAAAATGGTCCTAAAACCCCTACTTTACAAAAAGCTACGTTTTGTTGTAGGCTAAATATATAATAGGCTACATATTTATTGCAGTTTTTCTTGTGGGTCAATATGAGTAGAGAGTAAATACAGTTTTTAATATGTTTTGTTGGTGATGCTACCATTCCATTGTAAACTAAAACATTGTCCAAATCTGACGTTAGCTAAAAGCTATTTTGTGAGCCCCATTATTTGGCTGCTCACTTAATGAGCTAACTGTAATGAGTTCTGACTGAGGTCGATTTTAAATGAAGAGAAACAGTACTGAATCAGACGTCCGCTAACTCCTGATTATTCTTACACCTGTGATTTTAATTAACTCTGCTCACACCTACCAGAACATTTACATCTTTTTAATGTGATGACATCAAACTCAATGGTTTTATATGCAGCAGAACAACTCCCCTTATCATTGTTTTTTTAGTTTAAAACTACACAACAGAGACAGGCACTCACTCAAACTACACAATTGATTCACAGGTTGCAATTAACATAGTGTTGCCCCTGTCCAGTTGGGCGCAAATTGAAAAAGCCATTCAAAATTGGTTATCTCCTGCCAGCTGCCATCTCCCAAGAATCTGAAATGTCCATTCTGGATTAATCTGTGCCTCCCAGCCAGCAGCTACATCGACTGGCATGTCGATACACCTGCAAACTTCTACGAGCTCAACTAAGAAAAATCAAGGCAGTGCCTTGTTTAATGATAGAACAAATCCTAGAGAACGCTTAAGGAATTGATGTCCTGACAAAAACAACAGCAGAGATCAAAGCTTTCTCTGCTTCTGTCGCTACATTAAGTATAAGTAAAACAGGCAAATGGATGTGCCCTCACTTTGACTCAGACCAAAACTCCTTGAGCAGAGTCCTGTGTAGAGCACAGACTGGGCTGTGTCAGTCAGAGCCCTGTGTAGAGCATAGACTGGGCTGCATCAGTCAGAGCCCTGTGTAGAGCACAGACTGGGGTGGGTCAGGCTGAGGGGAGATCAGCATGACGATCTCTGCATGATTGAACATAAACAAGCTGACATGAATAAAATATCTCTTTAGCTTATTTGGTAAACTTAACAAAAATATTTGTCTTACAAAAGAATAACTTCAGGCCATATAAACTCTTAGGACTGTCTACCGAGCCTACCTCTGATATGCTTCCACAAGAATGTTATATTCATTTTTAAAAGCAGTTGTCAAAGCAGTTTAATTACCATTCTCTATTAAAGTACAGGTAAAGTACAAATTCTATGAAGTAATATGTAACAAAATTAAGAGCACAGACATACTCTATATTGCAAAATCCACTGCATTCCATCTGTTAATGCAACAGGATTCCATTGCCGGAGGTGAAGAACATAAGTGACATGTACAGATGGTACATTACTTTTTCAACAGCTCCTTGAAAAACAGGTGAGTGAGGCAACAGAGTATGAAGGACAAGAGGAATAAAAACCTGCCGTTATAAATACAAGCATAAATCCTGTAGAGATCTATCAACAGTCTCAAAGTGACTGGCCTTAGCTCAGACAGCTGGGGACCCAAAGATCAATGAGAAACAAGGCCCAGGGGCCAGCACACCACAGGAGGAAATACAATCTAGACCTGAAACACATACTGGAGAAATAAACTCAAACGTAAGATGGAAAAAGTGTACAGAGAGGAGAAAATAAAAACACTAGCCGAGATTGTCTCTGCACGTTCAATAAAAGAACTCTGTGGAAGGGTCCGGATAAATATAAACGTGGATATATAAACGTCTATGCCTACTCAAAAGCTAACCAGTGATTTGCATTTATTTTGATCAAAACTCTGCAAGCGCTTCATTCACTTCAGTCACCGCTTCTCACCCGGCACACATGGCAATACCGGTTGATGTTTTGAGGCCGCTTCGTGAAATGAAAGGCTGCAGTCTGTTGAAAAAGCTGGCACCTATAGAAATCCCCCCCCCCAAGAGAAAAGCTGAGAAACTGAAGTAAAAATAATAAATAAATAAAAAACATTAAGTCCCCAATCCCTCAACTCTTCAGAGATATGTCGGTGACTCTGGTAAACAGGAAAAGTAATGAAAGCAGGAAGTGGTCTCATTGGAATCAAATGAATGTTCACCCCCTCATCTGACAAATGAGACAAACATCAAGCCTGCACCAAGATTTTTACTCTTTAATACAATTACACTAGAATACATCGCTGCATTTAGTTTTTGTATTCTGCCAAGTGTTTTTGTCAAACACATAAGCAGAAGATTTGGCAAGAAGCGCATACATTAATTCTCCCATTCCAAGGATATTGCCAACTGTTTTTTTGAATATCCTATGTTTATGGATTGGTTCAGTTTTATGGGACTCATTGGTAAGGATAGTTTTATCTAGAGTTGTGATTTTCAAGCTGAGGGTCAGAAATCAAATGCGGACTGCTAAGGTGGTAGAATATATTGTTATTGCTGGTTCTAGAAGTGATGATGTCATACTCTCAGATAGGGGAAGGGGCAGGGGGCAGGGGCCAGAATTCTGTTTTAACTATATAACTATATAATACTACAGTATATAAGAAATATCCTTCCAAAAAATCCACACATGTTGAAGCTGATCATTTTTATTACTGACAAGGGCCATTACTCCCCTATATCTATCCAATCACACACAACATCTGCAGATTAACAGTCATTTTCCTGCCCACCTATCTCCCATTAAGTATAGTATAGTATAGTATAGGGCTACAGAATATTGTGATGTCACCTGCAACCCAGCAATTGTTATGCTGATTTGAAAATTGTGAAAATGTAGATATATATGTAGATATGCCATTCAGACTAGCTCATACCACAAAAGGACAAATAGGCTACTTTACTGTGGTACATTTAGTTCCACTTGAGCTGTATATATTTCATAAAACATTCATGTCTTTTACAAGGCCAGTGTCTTTTATGCAACCATTTAAAACATTCAGCTCAAGCGCAAAAGATGCTTAAGTGGCTTAAGGCATTCTTCAAAGCGGATCAATAAGCTTAAAATGTAAATTATTAAAGTACATTTAATGATAGCTCGCTATACAGTCCACATAAAAATATGATCTTTTGTCATTAATGTTCAAATTGCTGTGCTTTTGTCAGCGTAGGATATATTAAGCATAATCAACATTTTATAATTTTTTTTGTAAATCTACATCATGGACATAGGCTCAGGTTCATGTTTATATGGTGCAAAAAAAATAACAGCGGGCCGACTTTGAAACCAACATTCTGGAAATGCTTTGGGTTCATGGCCAAACCTCACAACACCCATGTCATCTGAGTCCCCAAGTGCCTGCAATTCATCAGAGGTCAGCCACAAACATGCACTCCACCAAGCCCTACTGAGAAATGTACGAGCTAGTGTTAGTGCATTTGAGTCTGTCCTTCAATACAATAAAGGCAACATGAATGTAATAACTGATACTACTGGATATTCAAAATGACTACTCCACAGCGTTGCTTTATGCTCTAGATTATTTTAGATTTCTTATGGTTACATTAATTATCAGCATGGAGTGGCTTTCACTAATCTTTCTTTTCTGTCTCTTTCTTTTTGAGGTTGCCATAGCAAATGATCTGCCTGCTAGCATGCAGAATTTTCATAATAATCTGGTGTATGTTTTATCCAAGATGCACTTCCTGGCACAAGCTCCATCATTAATCTGATAACTGACCTAACCCCTGTCCTAAACATCAGCTAATGATTTTAATGGATACAATTTTACAATCAAACAAACATTTATTCAATAGGGGCAATTAAGATATATATTTTTAGCCTTTAGACAATGCAAGGAAGCTATAGAATATAGAAAACTCAAAATAACACAGGTAAGTCACCTTGCACCACTAACATTGTTCAGTAAACAATTGCAACCATGTGACCCAAAATCCAGATGGGGGAGGGGGGGTGGGGGGTGGTAGGGAGTGCTAAACGTAGGTTCGAAAATGTCTCAAAAACATTATATGGGCCTGTACAGAGGAGTTATTTACAGTTCATATATGACCCGTATACAACGTAGTTCACAGAAAAGTGATTTATTTACAATTACATTAATAGTACATTAGTTACTCAGCTAATCAAAAGGCTTAAAAAGTTTACATACGTAATACTGTTTTGTGTGTGCATTTTTCAATTAACGAGTGTCTACTTCCTGACCCCCATCTCCTTGTCGTGGCACTGGCGTGACATCAGCTGCAACCCAGCAATAGTTATACCACAGCCAATGCATTGTTTGCTGTAGTTCAGAGAATCCCTGTGTGGACTAATGCCATGTTTTATAACTTAGTGACCTTCACCTGTTGTGGCCCCTGCAGGGAGCTAACTGGTGTCAGCTAACAACCAGCTGGTAACTGCACACCGCTGATCTCTGCTCAACACAGCCAGCTGCTACAATCAAGGTCCAGTGTGTACATTGTCAACGGGGAGCCTAAAGAATAGAGAGTGAGGTAGAAAACCATAGACCAGCAGCTGGTGAATGTATTTGGTTGTTTGAGTTGTAAGGTATACCTGCCTGCTTTCTTGTGCATGTGTGTTCTGGCTCTATAGAGACAATTGTTCGTATTAACAAAGCGTGTCAATAACCAAAGAACACTACAACGAACCCAAATTATCTTCATGTATGCATAGTTTCAGTGTCAGTTAAAACACAAAGTGAGTTGAACTTGTTGATCTATTTATGCATGGACAGTTGGAGGATGATTGAGTACCCGAAGAGAACCCACCATAACACAGCAATACAGCAACATACAGACTTGTGCAGAAAGATCAAGTGTCGATCATCCATGGGCATCCTCCTTATAGTGAGCCACTTGGACTTGAAGTTTTCATGTGTGCATTTAAAAGTTGAGGTAGAAAACCATCGGTCTACATCTGGTGAATGTTTGACTTATTGTAAAGTATATATGTTTAGACAATACACTCCCTATATCGAGACAACTGACCATGTTTACCGGAGTGTAACAGGAACGCCGACCCCTCTGCTGGATCCTGGCCTGGATGTTTATTGTACAAGTTGGATCGGCAGCCTCTGTGAACCAACACAGGGCTGACAAATGCCTGAGAGGTGATAGAGGGAATGAGTGAAAGCAGCGAGGCGCCTACAGGAAAAACAATTCCGGGCTGAATCCTCAAATAGCCTCATATAATGGGGGCTGTCAACACCTCGGAGCATGAAAAATGACAGGGGAGATTTCACTGTTTGTAGGTTTACAGACCGTTATTGAGGCATTTGGGCTCAACCAAATAATCTCAGAAGAATTTAAGTGAAGGTATTATCGTTACAATGGAGGTAGAGAAATGTTGACATGTGCTTCTGGAAATAAAATCTGTGTTGAAAGAAGCTGTCAGGTATAATACAGGATCTAAATGTTTTCAGATTAATATAATTGTGCAGTGTGTTCATGCAACATTTAATACCGTGGTTCTCTTCTTGTCTGATTGGGATTGTCTGATTTGTTCTTGAACATTTTATTGTCACATACTTTTTAAATTGCTTCTAATTTCATGTTGTATTTAAGTTTAAAAAAATAACATTATAACATTATAAAACTTGAACTTGCATCCCAGTTCCACCATAGATCTAGGCCTACCATACAACAAAAAGTAATAACTGGCTGAAATAATCTGGCACTATTTTGAAATGGCAGAAAATAGTAACTTTTTTATATGTTGAGTTATCTTGCTAACCGACCAACTAACAAACAACTGGCAACAAATTTTTCGGATCAATCAGTTTGCTTATACTGTAATTGAAGTGGGTTGGCATGTCTGCAATATACTAATCTAACAAATACTAATCCTATATTTGCACTTTTTATTTCTCACTGCATTTTTTCTTTATCTTGCTTTGTGCACACCTGAAGGACTTCACCCACCAGCTAGCCAATTGTTCTTCACAGGACAACTTGGCTTACAGACTGAAGTGACAGAAAACCATGATAATGGTTCCTTTATCCCTCAATTTTCTGTTTAAGCGCCTGTAGCTTTCCCACTTCACACAAGGGCATCTTCCAGCTTAGGTTGGCAACAAACTCCTTGATTAGAAGATAAAACCTCAATTATATTCTTCCTCAACACCTAGAGAAGTGCAACAAATAACAACTGTACAGCACTGTCTGAGGGCAGGGTTGTCTAGCCTGATGTCCCCACTGCATCATGGGACATCAATTTGCACTTGGTTCGGTGCACAACCAATCAGCCAGCAGGAGTGAACTCTGTCAACCAGGCGTCAGGGATGAGGCCAGTGACTCACCAGTATCAGGGTGACTCATTGACTAGTCTTTTCACACACAGATACTGTTTGAAATGACCTGGAGAATGGCCATGGCAATGGACAAATCTGACTGATATGAGTTTTGAGAACCTTGAGGAAAAATGTTACACTCGACTGAGGTTACTCTAAACCTAAAATGTGTGTGTGTGTTGCTAACAGAATATCAATAGTATTTTTAAGATACAGCTTAACTTTTCTTCAGTTTAGTTAATTTCTTAACTTTAGCTGTATACAACAACGCGTTCCCTCATAAGTGAAAGCAATTTATCTACATCTAACTACACATAGCCTCCAACTAACAGACACATACTGCACATATAAAGTGAGCAAACAACATAATACACTGATAAACACAAACAGAAAGAGCACATGTGTTTTTTGGGTGTATTTCCACTTTGCACTTAGCCTAGCGGTGTTGAAGAATCTGTCCTTACCACGTGTTTATTTACAAGCCAGTCCACGCTCTTTGCTCCTCATCACTCTCCGGCGAGTCTCCCTGTGTCCGTGCCAGTCCTGTCCCATCCCCCATAAACCATCAGCAAGGCCGGCGCACACTGAGGCGTCCATATTTACTGCCTCACGAGCAAGTGGAGGTTAACAACAAGGCATGGCCGCTGTAGTTTATTAGGCACAGTAAAATTGCCATGATGATTAAAATCTCCAACAAAGTGAAAGACAATGGCGCAACCTCCTCTGAAATATCTGCTTGACTGGACCTCCTCCCTCTTGATCCTGTTGACCTCATTTGTAAGGCTTTACCCTGTTTAACTGGCCTATTACATTGCACCATGTTATTAATGTCTAGAACAGTGCCGCGGGAGATATGAATAAACGTGTGTCAGGGCGCATCAAGGTGTGTATTATGGGGCCCCTGAGTTACTGACCTGCTTCATAAGTGAGACCATTTAGAATTTCTGTGGAGGGAACATAGAAGGCACATTAGGAAGATTATTTCATGTTACAGAGTCAGCGAAGTTACCAATCAGCTGTTTTGTGGATATTCAAAATTTACTACCCAGACTATCCAGTTCCAAATGCACTTATTTTGAAAAACATTTTCTAGACTATAGCATATGAACGTCATTACCAGGAAATTCTGATGTTTTGAGTCTGTGTTGAGCATATATGCAAAGTGTAGGTTCAGTACAGCACATTCGTTTCATAAAGGCAATATATGACTTGCACTTCTGTTGTGGTTATATGACCTACATACACTAAACCATTAAGTTTCTAAATGAGTGACTTCACATACTGTTTCATTTCCCAAAACGAGGACTGGAAAAAAATGCTGAATAATGATTACTTGTTTATCAGTAAAATATGGGACTCATTGGTAAGGATATAACAATGCATTGTGCCACAATATTTCACAATTTAATAACGAATGGCCAATGAAATCCACACCATGATTGACTTCTAGGTTTGTGCTCCTATTAATACTTAGTAGTCGTGCTAATGTCACGACATCAAACATGTGCATAAAATAGCCTAATTTATCTCCTCTTGAAAGCTCCGAGCTGCAAAACTTCCTCTGTTTGTGTGAGCCTGAGGGGAGGGGAACACTCACATCTCACTCACAGAGGCTTGCAATGAGGAGTCCATGCATGTAATAAAGAAATAGGTATCTGGCACCTGGTATCATTACACCCCTACTCATTGGTGTCATTGGAGTCTGTTTCTAAGTTCACTGAATAAACTGCAATGAATTAGCTTTACATTTTCACTGGCAATTGCCTTCTAAAGATGTCCTAACTAACTCACCAAAGACACCCTGTTCATTCAGTCTTATGATTATCACTTATACCAGTCAAACTTTGTGGCATGCCATTCAAAAAACAATGCCCATTATGCCTCAAAAGGTTATCTAACCCCTAATTGCACACTCCAAATTGACACACTTTAAAAACACAAAATTTGTCTTTAAACTGCAGCCGCAGACATATTGAGGCTCTGTCAAACAAAGATAAACGAGCCATAAAGGATCCATGTAATCGCTGGCGCTGACACTCACTGTCAAGTATTTAAAGTGCAATGATTTAGGGCAAAGTGAGAGCCAAACATTTGCGGCTCATTGTGATCCCCCTGTGAGCAGGGGGGGAGAGTAATTACTTCCTCCACACACGACTCCTAATATTCTCTAGTACCTTCCATCATTGTGCCCTTCCTTTTGTTCCTCCTTTCATTTAGCCACAAGTCCTTTTTCTCCGTCTAATGTTCATTCATTAAAGCTTCCTGTGATGTTTCCTCTTTGATGTCATCTGACTTTTCATCCATCTGATTTCACACCCCAGTGTATTTATCAGATATACATGTCCTGTTTCTCTCTCCCGCACGCACCATGAGGCAAGTTCACTGCAAGTAATATAACCTGCTAGTCTTTCTTTTATGCTTTAGAGGATTTAAAACATATATCTTCTTATTTGTATGATTGATAGTGAATGTGTAACGTGTGCATGTTTGTGCTCAATGTTAAATTCAGATGAAGGTCATTTTATTTGTGTCCTATTTTTGGGACCAGTAAAGCTAAGCAATGAGCACCAGAAAGTATGGGGTTAAAATTCCAGCTATAAAAAAGCCACTAGTGTGTCACAGGTATTCCTTGAACGATATATTGCTTCAGCCCAACATAATCATTCAATCAGTCAAATTAGAGAATTAGAACCCATTAGTGCACGATGATCACTGAGACGTCCACACTCGCTGATATACCACATGTCTACTGTTGAACTCTTCCTGTCTATACAGCCTGAAGACACACACATTACAGCTCTGACCTTTGCCACTGACATTTTCAAAGTGCTCCGTTTGGCTTAGCTTTTGTTCCACTGAAGGTGTCAATTATGTTGCTTTTGAATTTCCTCACAATACTGGCATAGAACGGGCAACAAATTCAGGAGAATAGGAAACACAAAAGGCAGCATATTGAGAAGCACTCCGAGGTCAAACACTGTCACTACAAAAAGCTGGTAAATGTACATTTTAGATGATGAACGATGTGGTTATAGAAAGGAATCCTAAAGATGAGGCATGATAGCATACAGCACTCTCACATGAAACCATAAGTGTTGATATAGATACGTAAATAGTGCTCTCATTCTCGCAGACTACACACACTAAATCTGAATAAGCACCTCAAGTAGCAAGGCAATTCTATCTCCTGCATTATAATAGTTATAATTTAAGATGTTTACCAGCCATGTATAAATACACTTCATGGTAGTGAGCATTTACTGCAAGGCAAACATGTCACTGCTTGTTTAAGGAACAAATGACAAACTAATACTATTAATGCATGAAGAGTGGCCCATAAACTTCCTGGTACACTTTAGTCACCTCAGCATAATGCTTACAGTGTGGTGAAGCAGGGTGAATGCATTGCCAGTATTTTCACTGCAGTGTAGATGATGGCAGGTTTCCTTTTTCTCAAGTCCATTTCAGAGGATGTGGTGGGCACCATACTTGCCCAGAAGTTTGGGGTGGAGAATGTGTAATCCTGGGGATGGCTAGTATGTCACCATCTTGAGAATGAGAATATAATTGACTACCAAGAAAGCTAGCCATCCTTTGATTAACAGCACAGTTATAATATAGAAATAGTGTGGAAATAAATATAGTAATGGTTATTACTACTAAGTCATTGTTTTGTAATTACCTTTGTTATGCATTAGCATGGTAACAAGATTGTAATACAATACAGAATAACCTAATAATTATATGTAAAGGTAAAGGTTAGAATTGGTATAGAAACTATTATTACCATGCTGTAAAGCAAAGTGCTACCCCTATATGCTCGGCTAACGTTCTGATAGAAGCTTAATGTGAAAGCAGACAGGTAGACTTAAGTCTACATGTGTATTCCTATCACAAAATGCAATTAGATGATTCAATCATATTCCTCAAATAGAAGAAAAAAAATTAGTGCCAACTAAATATCAAGTTAAATATTCTGTAGAATTGTTATAATTCATAACATTTATTTCCCCAGCCATGCCTGAACATGCTTCATGTTAGTGAGGATCATTTACTGCAAACCTTTCAAATCTATCACTGCTAGTTTATGAGACAAATGTCAAACTAATGCGAATAATGCATGCAGAGTGGCCCATAAAGTTTCTAGCACGTTTTTAGTCACTTCAGCAAAATCAAGCTTACAGAGCGGTGAAATATTTGAGCTTCAGAGTGCAAGACTGACTCATCCTGAGAGCCGCTTTCCATTTGACTGTTGCACAAGCCACGCGCTAACACTATCAGGCAGGTTTAGAGTTTAGAGGAGGCCTCTCAGCAAAGCCCCTGCCAGCTCCCCTTCATGACTCTTATCTCCACAAGCACACTTCCTAAAGCCTTCACTTAAATCAATTTTGAAGATGACTGCATTTTATAGAATAAGATATATTGGCTTTTTTAGTCTGTCCACCAAGCTCCTCGACATCTGCACCCAGGGGCGGTTTTAGATACGGGCAGCATGGGCAGCTGCCCAGGGCAGCATTCTATGAGGGACGGTAGCCTGACAAGCCAGACTCCGCTGTACCAGCGTGTGAGTCTGGTGACTCACTCATATCAAACAGCCCCCATATGTCTGCCACAACTGCTATGGCACCAATGGGTTTTTATATTGTTAACGAGCAATTAAGAGGCCCCACCCCCAAACCATACACAGTCTATTTGACTTTTTTGATTTGTTTGGATGTTTGTGGACGCTTTTTGCCAAATTTAGTAAATTTCCCTAAAACGACATTCTTCTTTCAGTCTATAGGGGGTGCAATAGAGGTAAATGCCATCATATTGGTCAAATGTGTTCAGGGCCAGGGGGTAATTAGGTATTTCTGGTTTGAGCCTAATTGTGCAAAGTATGTGCAAGTAAGAGGCTGTCAAATATACCTGACCTCTCAAATTCAATCCAAAATGGCTGACTTCCTGTTTGTTGTAGGGTGGGGTCATAATAATATTTTATGTTGGGTACACTGTGAAGAATCACTGTACCAAGTTTCATTGCTGTAATTTGCATATGTACAATAAATATACACTAGCCCGGATCACTGTGCCAAAATTCATGAAATTTTGTGTATGTTAATCGAGATTAATTAATTAATTAGTTAATTAACAATTGTAGAAGTACCAAAATCAATCCAGTTCAGCGTCTTCATGATATGTAACTGTCCAGAAAAAAACTTTTTGAGTTATTGCATGCACAGTTTAACGGAATTAATTCATTAATTACTTAATTAATATTCATCCTAGAAGTACCAAAATCAACTCAGTTCAGCGTCTTTATTATATGTACCTTTGTATAAAATTTTAAAGTGATCCGGCAATCCATTTCTTAGTTATCACGTTCAAAGCTACAATCTGCAGACACAGGCAGAGGTGATTCCATAATATCACCATATATATATAAATATGTTTTGGTGATATTATGATCTGTGAAGTCTGGAAAGAGAGAGTTGGAAAGTACACTATAGTCTTTCTCCAATACTTTCTCCAACAGGAGGTGAAAAAATGACAGGTACAAGTCAGGTCTTTATAAATGCTTCAGATGTCTCTGGGATAATATGTCGAAAACTAACCTTTTATGCTAGTTATTATGCCTTCCAAAAAGAAATTTACATATTTCTCGGAAAGAGGGCATTTAATAATTGCTGTTAAAATTAGCATATTGAGTACAGCACACAATGAATGAATTTGAATAAAAATCCCAAATCTAAACAACCTCCTACACTGTAGTGTATTTTTCACAGTTGGAAGGTTTTGATCATAATAGCCCCTTAAGTCTTATTATTGATGACTATATCTAACATAGTGAGAGGTCTTGCTACAGGTATTGAGTGAGAACAAAAATGAGTGGCTGTTTCTTCATTCCACCCACTGCCAGGGTTATTATATTGTAGTATTTCTGTAAATTACTGCTGTTTTCAAATATTTGATCCATTTTTACATTGGGTTTCTTTGTATTACATTAACTCAGCATGAGACGCATTGCTCGATAAGGAGGTTAAATTGCTGGATGTATTCACAATAATTTCTGAGCTGTCAGTTCCTCAAGCCAGGAATGTTATTAAAATGCATAAGTGTGGGTGGGTTCATCACAATGAACTATAGATTATTTGAGAAGGATGCAGATTAGAAATCTGGCAAGCACACAATCTGAAAAATCAAATCTGCATAGCACTGCTTATGCTGTACTGTTTCATTTACCTAATTAATGTACATTACCTGAAAACTTATTTTCTCTCAGTCCAAACCAAAGGTTTTTCACTTGCTGTATGTTATAGATATATATGTATATACACTATACTCTTCGCTATCTCTGAGTTTAGCATTAGATTCCACAATTAATGCAATGCTATTATTATTATTTTGATTGCCTTTTTGCTGTGTTTCACGATATGTGTGTTTTGCGATATAAGACAGAGCAAGTGCTGGAATTGTTTATTTTCCGGTACCTGATTTTGCCCCTTATTGTTCCAGAACATTATAATCTTTTGAAATCCCTAATGATATCTTCATTATCTCTGCCAAAAGGAGTTTTTTGTGTTTGGTAGCGTTGGTGTGTAAAACTAATGACACAAGGAAGAAGTGATTATATTTTGGGGCTGATCCGTATCACAGTCTGGATGTAGGATTTGGCACCTTCTTTTGGCTGGGCCTCTCTTGCATGAGAGACCCCTCCCCACCCCACACACCCCTCTGTCTTGTGAAATTTGACACCTAACCCTCTGCTAAGTCCTTTGCAGATGTATACTCCTAAACTGTTCTACATAGGACCTTCTGTGGGACGGGACATCCCTCCAGAAAATAAATACAAAACAGTGACTTCTCTTTCTTTGTATCTATTAATGGCAATAATTCAAAATCATTCAAATCTTAATACAATGAGAGGTTATTAAAACCATAGAAACAACAGTAATAGCCGAATAAAATGAAGTCATTTGGCAAGAAGCTGAGAAGGTAATAAGGGATAACTTGGAAGTAGTTGCATCTTTGACTGCAACAGGTTTTAGGAGCGCATATAGGGGAAATTAGCTCCCTTAACTCTCCGGGAGCTTTCTAGTTTTACCATAGCTATTGTTTCAGGCTCAATAATTTCTATGTTTGTGGCAGGAGAGGTATATTTTATTGTTATTGTGTAATCACAACCCTGAGACAAAAACATAACCAGCACTCACTGCGGCCTCGTCCTCCCTGCTGTCACTGGTGTCCTCGCTCTTGTGGTGTCCGGCCGAGGAGCGAGTGTCCCTCTTTCGGCTGCCGTCTGTCCCCTCCGTCTGTCTCTCTCCATCTGTAGTCAGGAAAAAACACAGGATGTGCTCAGAAACCCAGCCAGCAGCACCACGATCACCATTGTCTTTGTCAACATCACAGCTATTAATCTCATGATAGCATCTTTATTAATAACTCATTTGTCACGCTGATCGCTATCAGCCTAATCTACTGTCATTCAGAGTAGCTCCATTAACATCATCATCATGGTCAGCAATAACTCGTCGGCTATGGTATCAGTCATTTCAAATTCTGATAAAAGTTTCGGGGTGAAGGGAGATTAACCAGGGAAAATGTAATTGGAAAAATGAAAAAAGACAGGGGAGGAGCATGAAACCTAGTCCAGAGGGGATATGTGTAAAGAAGAGAGACTAAAAATGAAAAAGACATAGAAAAATCTGGAGTTATTCAAGGGGCTGTTAGGACGCTGTCATGCCACAGATGGATTATGGGAGTTTTGCAGAACTGTGATGACAGCTATGGGACAGCATTGAGGACTGAAATCCTCTCATTACAAGGCTGTGTGTGGATGTGCATATGGTCCAAACTGGCCTCTATGAATAAAATAAATTAAACAATGACATTTTTAGAATCTACAGCAATCTGCTTAGGTATTACGCTGCATTGTTGGCGGATTATTTAGTAGCACTAAGTCTCTACAGAAATTGAGCTAACAATACACTTACTGCCTGATGGTGGTAGAAGTTAAATGAATGTCAATATAGTAGCCCAATTTACAATCATTGATTTCTACAAGAACAGCACGAGCCACACGACTAACACATTGAGTTTCCAAGCACAGATCTGCAACTTCCCGGCTCTTGTCCAGTGTGCCCTACTTGAGGCCCAAAGTAGTTATTATAGGCTCTAGCCGACCTTATCAATTCAACCAAATCAACTGATAATTGTAGCAACACAATCTAAACATCTCATGGTCGACAAATGCAGTGTATTGTTCAAAATGCTGGCTAAGATGCAGCAAAATAATGACTATAAAGTACATTAAGCAGGTCTGTTAATCTGTCCAGGAACTCAAGAATCACAGTCACTAAATCTGCATGCACTTTTAACCTCTATCATATGACTTGAATGTTCTGTATCAGGATATAAACTCTTTATAGGTTCCTAGACATTCCCAGCTACAAGAATTCAATTGTAAGAATTTCTCTGAGAGTTACTACCTTTTACAAAATAGCTCGTATAAAAAGAATCTATACACTATTCACCGCCACCTCCTTTAACTGCAATGCATTTGATCCCGTTGGGCCAACATGGTTCACAAATGCACAACATTGCTGTAGCTCAGATGGGTTGTCATAAATGGTGGCGCCTGTGCTATTGACTTGCCCATAAAAAAAGTACTAGGGTGGTGGACGTGGGGATTTTGTCACGTCCCAAATGCATTACACTCAGAGTGGTTCATTACTGTCTGCTGGGCTGAGGTGGTCAAGTATACACACACATACACACATGCACACACACAACTCGATGGATTGTGATTAAAAGACAGTGCAGGGGGAACGGGTGGCTATAAAGCATAATGAGAGCTAATGGTTTTCCAATATGTCCCCTTAACAATGAGTCTGAGTGGGCTAAATTGGATGACGGGCGGAGATGTGGTGGTGGCTGCGGTGTATGTGTTTGCCACTAGACTGAGCAGCGCAGAGGCCATAGAACAAGGTGAACTTTTTAATGTTGTGTCTCGTTATTACCTAAATATTGTGTCCATATATTGTGGTATCTTTTTGAATTCATCTAGCATATGGTGAGAAAATGAGAGTGTGACCTTTACTATTAGCTAGGATGCACAGTGGCAGAGTAGTTATCACATCTGCTCTAAAAGAAAAGCCATTTTTACAATCACCAGTTACTGTATTGCGACAACCTTCCTCCATCCAAAAACCTGCAAATATACTTAAATTGGTGAATCAAAAATTAGTGTAAATGGTTGTCACAATATGTGTTTAAGTACTGTGCAACTAATTGTAATGGATGTTAAGGATTTTGCTTTATATCAAAATATGCTGTAGTTTTTTTTAGTTTGATTTTTTTTCCACAAACAGTACAAATAAAGATTTCACCAAATTCCACTGGGTCCCCTTTCAGCAACTCTAGTTTTAGTCCACTCCATACAAAAGCCCTGACTAGAAAAAATAAGAAGTTGAAACGTTGGAAGATAAAACTCTGGAGGTAGTCAAGGGGCACTGCGAGTGGCTGCGCTTCAGTCTGAAGAGACCTGTAGAGCGGCAGGAGCAGCGCGGTAATAGCCATCAGTCCGTGTATGGCTTGACTTGGTTGGACTAAGTGTTGCCTTGAGGGTCCATCAAGTCCCTCTACATCAAAGAGCAAACTCCCAAAGAGCAGCTATTCTGAACTTGGTCTCACTTCAAATCTCAGTTTGTGGCTGTTGAGCCAGAGATTGCAGCTTCAAGTTCAGTTTTTGATAGTACAGCTTGACACTACACCACTAACACCTAATGAGATTTTTTTTTTTTTTTTTTAAGGTGAATTAAACAAAAAAACTAAATGAATGAATGGATTTTCAGTGAACTTTTGTTTCATAATGCAGGTTTATTTTAATCCTGATTAAATGTTTCACGAGTCACTGCGTGAGTCAACTGAGCTGCACATGGAAAAATGGATCTTTTAGAAACTCCAGTCACTATATTTCACAATTATTCTTGTTGCGATATATATCTAATGACTTGTTTTGTGTGTGGTGGTACAGTATAGATCAGGGGTCTTCAACCAGTAGCTCGTGGGCTACAAGTCGCTTCAGTAGCTCGCCACAAAATTATACCAAAGTCAAATTAGATCTCCTGGTAAACCAGTTTCAGTTGTTTTAATGCAAACATAAAAATTTTTTTTTAGAAATCTATAGCTACATTTTGAAGGAAAACTAAATTATTTGTCTATATGTTCAAATAAACTATGCATCAGGTAAATATGAGTAGTTCAATTTGGAAAAGTAGCTCTCAGGGACGAAAAGGTTTGGGATCCCTGGTATAGATCATGTCAATACTGGGCTGCTTGGTTCAGTAACCCCAGTAACACATAATGTTTTGAATTATATTATAAATTATACATAAACGTTACATTAAAAATATGTTTTGCAAATAATCTTCTCACCTAAAGATGCACTACCTGATTTTTTTAAATTGAGTGAAAAAACTTTGAACAATATAGTCCCTTTCCCGTCCTTCTATCACATTCTCACACAAACCAGGAACTATCAGAATATCAAGGGCTGGAGTTTGCTTTTAATACTTTGAGATAAAAAAATTATAAAAAATAGCAGTGAACAAACCTTCACACTATTCCTGATAAGATTGTAATTCTTCTCAAATAAAGGATGTATCGACCAATCAGAGCACTCCTGTACTGTGGACGTGTGTGACTGGTGACCCTGGCACACAAAAACCTTATAATACAGCCCACAGAGGGTCTCTGACTCAGAGAGTCATTCTCTCTCAGATGATGTCTGTTATGCTGTGCTAACAGTGTAATTTTTGCTAAAATACATTTTTAAATATTATTCTTTTACCAAATTAGTATGGTGTAGGATTATTTTTGGACACCCCTTTTGGTCATGTGCAAATCTGACTACTGTACCGCTACGCCCCAACAACGTATATTTAAAATAATGTACACTATCCTTGCATTACATTGTTAACAATATATACAGTACAACTCTGGTATTAGTTTAAGTGTTAAAGGAATAGCATTTGTCGGAAGTAATCTTAAAAGTATACAGCATATATAGCATTTTTCACCCTCTGCAATAGAAAGAGATAGGCTAATCAAGTAAAGCGCATCAGTGAAATGACTTCTGTGTGCTATTTATAACATTATAGTCACATTGTAATCATTAGTATTTTCACTGAGGGTTCTTTTGAGCAGATAAATGTTTTTAGAAATAGAAAAGAAGCTGTTAATGTTTATTCTTCTAATAAACTTCAACGGCCCCACAAGGAAACACTAATGACTACTGCAAAGTGCTTCAAGCCTGTGCACAGTTATGAAAGAACATATCCCTCAGAACGCTTTCACATTTTTAAAGACAATTATAATGCAATCAATATTATTGTAATTTGCGATAATTTGTTGAACAGAGGTTAACTGCTCATAAGGGAATATTTCCATGTGGCATATAGTAATCATTATAATGCACCAAGCGTTAGGTGGGTGACATGGTTGTGATAGCCACTTAGGAGTCCCCGAGTGTGACGGGGTCCCCCTCAAGCCTTGGTGGCAGCTCTAATGAAGTAATGAAGTACCAACTGGCAGGTTAATGGAAGCCAATCGACAACAAGTAAAAAGAGCGGGCAGAATGCTAATAGTTCAGAGAGTTATTTTTGTATGACCTTATCTGAGCGTGTCCTTTGGCCCCGCAAACTACAGCAGTTTGCATGAGGTGATAAACATTTCTGTAACGTTAAAAACAGATAACAGACAGTTTTGGAGTATTTTAAAAAACAGCATTAAACATGGTGCATACTCAATCATGATGTAATCTGGAGTTAGAGACAAGGACCAAGCAAAACCACCTAACTGCTTTTTCAATATTTGAGTAATAGTTTCACCTTGCCTCGATGCCCTTTCAAAGGAACTAATGATATTCTAACTGTATAACTTGCCAACTGCAGCTGTCAGAAGTTTTTTGTCTTTGCATTTCTTTACAGCGTGTGCGTGTGTGTGTGCATTTTAGTGTTAGGCACAGAATATATAAGACCGTGCCTGGGTAAGTTGTTTCTAAGCATCTCATTTTATCTTTGAACAAGACTGACAACAACTGCTGGATTTTTCTGCAAGGCAATAAGTGATAGACAGAATGGTGATACAGCAGAATCAAAGAATCAAAGAAAAAGGAGCTGCAGGAGGCAACCACAATGAAGGAGAGAGGAAATAGTAATCTTGCTTTATCAAATTATTATTATTATTATTATGTTGATCTTGATTTACTTTGTTCAATCTTCTTTAGTGATTATATTTATCATTGTTTTAGTAATGTTTATGGGTTTAGGGTTTGGGGCTTTTTTGGGGGGGGGGGGGGGGAAGCAAGGTGGGTTGGGATTCAACCAATTGGGGATCTGTTTGAGGGGACTTTTTTCATTTTCTGATTCG
>JAVQKC010186520.1:0-10079 GCA_036025475.1 Philypnodon macrostomus | reverse complement strand
GAGATGTTCCTGACCGTGATGGAAGGTCTATGGACGGAAGATGTTCCTGACCGTGATGGAGGGTCAATGGACAGGGGAGATGTTCCTGACCGTGATGGAGGGACTATGGACAGGGGAGATGTTCCTGAACGTGATGGAGGGTCTATTAATTTTGGATATTGTTTGCAATGACCTTGTTTACATACATCTCTTTCCGTGAAGCCTCTGAGGTAACTTAGGGCTATACAAATAAATTGACATTGAATTGGGTGTAAAACGGACAGTCATTTGTTATAATATAAACTGTATAAAAAAAAAATCTAACCATTTTAAAGCACTTCCCAAACACACAGCATTTTCAAGGATTTCAGGCTCCTGTACAAACCCTTTAACCATTTTTCAAAATAGTCCTTACACTTGTTTCCTCTGATGGCGTAGACCAGCTCGACCTCTGGGTAGTGTTTCCCCATCTGCTCTATGACCTTCCCGGTCTGAAGAGCCAGTTCATACGTGGGAGACACACACAAGCACTGCAGAGAAGAAATAATGAACAGTTTTACTAATGTTTATATAAAAAATATATCAAATTTGTCCACTACAAAGACATGTACCTGGGGCCATCTGCTGTTGGGGTCTACATGACTGAGCATGGCCAACACAAAGGCGGCCGTCTTTCCTGTTCCCGACTGAGACTGGGCGATTAGATTCTGTGGACTGGAAAAACAGGAGTACATAGTTATTGTAAAAATTGGTAGGTTTTTAATGTAACCACAAGTTAATAATACTCACGGCTCAGCTAACATCATGGGTAAGGCAGTTTCCTGGATTTTGGATGGTCTGTTGAAGCCCATGCCATACACTCCTTGAAGTAATTGTGGTTTTCTGCAAGAGGGAGGGAAAAAATATGAACTGATCAAAATGAGACAGAATGATGAATGAAGAATCTAGTGTATTATCACACCCAAAAATGAAATAGTATATTGATAACTGGAGCAGATGTTGGTGAAGGCTCTCATTCATCCAGGTGGGATTGACATAATGAGCTGGGGCAGATGTTTTACACAGAAAACAAATGTGTGATAAACGTACAATCTTAGCTCCTCGAAGGACTTGACCGAGTACAGAGGGGAATTCGGATCTTTCTGAAGAACTTCTACTTGATTCGTGTTATTGACCAGACTACTCCGGATTAACTTGTTCAGCAAAGATTGTGCTGCTTTGTCATCTGAGAAAATAAATCAGAATGATTATGATGATGATGAATGACAAAGATGTATAATGATGAAGATGTATGCTGATGATGTATGATGATGATGATGTATGATGATGTATGATGATATTGTATGATGGTGATGTTGTAGGATGGTGACTATGTATGATGATGGAGATGTATGATGAAGATGTATGATGATGGAGATGTATGATGAAGATGTATGATGATGGAGATGTATGATGAAGATGTATGATGATGATGATATCACTAACCTTTATCATCATCTTCTTGTGTCTTGTTATTTGTAACTCCTTCTGATTTTGAAGCTGCACCTACATTTATACAAACAAGATCACAGCTCAGTCAAGAATCAAAAACCCCGACCTCGGGCTGGACAATAACATAACATAATATATATATATATATATATATATATCACACATTTTTTAAGATCAAGATCACAATTTCGATTGTCTTACACAGAAGACTACTGCCATCAGTGTCTTCATAACACATTTATATCTACAAATTCAATGTCCATCCAATCCAGTGTTCATCTTCATAGATATAGTTGGCAGAACGTTGGATTTTGGGCGTGGTCTCTGGCATGAGGAAAAACAATCTCTCTCCATTAGATTAGCATGTGAGACGCAGCTAACGATGGCTAATTTGTGTATTTAATGCACTCATTTGAATCGCTGGACCACGTTATCACCCTATTTAGGTCTGGGTCTTTATTATGTAAACTATAAATCATTAAGTTTGTAATAGACTCATTTGATTCAGCAGCTCCTCTTCATTGTAATGAATGGTGTGTTTACCCATGGAGTGACCGGAAGTGGCTGTTTTTGTGGCCATTCCCACTGTTGCAGACTTTATCTATAGCTCCTTTAAAATGTCTGTCAAATGAATGTTCAAAATTCCAGAATGGAGGCGACTGGAGCAAAAGTGAGTTAACTTTACAAAAAAGTAGTGTTTGTGGTGAGAGATAGAATAATTCTGAACATACAAAGTAAAAGCTATTGTGGTCATCAACATTTCTGTAAGGACTTAAATAATATACATACAATGTGAGGTACATTCACTAATGTTTCCTAACCAGGCTCTGACATCACCTACATGTAGAGAGTGGTTGGCATTTGTCAAAATCATCTTCATTTGTAATATTTTGTGGCTAATGCTATGGTCTTGCCTCCAGTTGCCTCCATTCCAGAATTTAGAACTTTCCGTTTACAAACTTTGCATTGTTACAGTGAAAATGACAGTAAAGAGCAGGGCATAAATGAATGAACTGTATCACAATTCAACCATCTTCACAGATTAGCAGATCATCAAAATTAGATTTTTTTAATCACCATATTGCTGTGAACACAATCAGGTAGCCAACAAGCAACAAACTAATGTAAAAAGTGACGTTATGAGTGAAAAGGTTAAATACAGAATTGTATAATGTTGGACATACCATTCTGCTCTGGCCCATCTTTGATTTGTAAACTGCTGATCTGTAAAAGCAAACATATTTTCAGTTGTAGTGAAATACACATTTTTTCCATCAGAGCTTTGATTGAAAATGTGACTAAATAAATGTAATAATGAGGAAAAAATATAATGCAGCGCTTTTCAAGACACTTTACAATTTCATTTCACACTCACACATGGTCCTGACCACCAGTCACAGTCACACATTCATACATACTCCTGACCACCACAATCAAATAGGCACACTAACACATTCACACATGCTCCTGACCACCACAGTCACACATTCATACATGTTCCTGACCACCACAATCACATTCATACATGCTCCTGACCACCACAATCACACCAACACATTCATACATGTTCCTGACCACCACAATCACAGTCACCACAATCAAACATTCATACATAGGCAAAATGGATGAAGTGTCTTGCCCAGGGACACAACGGCAGTATGTGCTTGGGCGGGCTTCAAACCATAGTAAACCATCAAATATTTCATGTTTATGGAAATTATGGAAACTTATAGTAAAAGTTCCAAATCTCTGTTATATGGCAACAAATAAGTACACAGCTTTTAGCTTTTCCATTATGTTGGACAGCACTGGAGTGAATATAACTTTCATTTTCATATAATTATATCAGTGAAACAACAATATTAATGAATCAAGTCAGATCAGTTTCAACTTTTGCACACAGGTACATATCATAAAGGCGCCGAATTGGATTGAGTTTGGTACTTCTACGATGAATATTAAATAAGTAATGAATTCATTACTGCCAAAAACTGTGAATGCAATAACTAAAATAAAGGTTTAATTTTGATTAAAGCTAATGTTAAAACGCTATATACAATTGTATTTTTTTAAAAGACCTTTTGGGTTAAGCCTTTTGCCAGTTTTACCGTTGTTTTTATAATATAGTCAATACAAATCAACAATATAATTGACATACAACAACATAAAATAAATGTACAAACTCTTGGAGACGTGGTTTCTTGACCAGTTTAGATTTGTGTAGCTTTTTGCCCATTGAGTCTGATGTCTTAAACCTGAAGAAATCTCACAAGAAGTTAGGAATATTTGACAGAATGGTCCCAAAATGCAATAACCTAAAATAACGACCAAGTCAACTATCCCCAACTTTATGTGACTCTAAGTGGTATGGAAGTAAAGCAAGTAAGGGTCAGACTAGTTTTTGCCATGTTAGCTTGAGCCTGATGTCTTTTCCAGGCTAAACCTAATGAAAAATATAGACTACCGGTGTTAGACGTTAAGAATGGAGATTCATGTGGGCTATGTGCTAAAGCTAGTCATTTACTGAGCACGCAACAGAATCACGATTTCGCTTTAGTTTTAAGCAACCTACATAATAATAACAACACATTAAAACCACTACGAGTGGGTAAATCAATCCCCTAATATAACCACCAGGACACGTTCAATGGAGAAATAACACAATCAAGCAGCTTACAATGTATTAAATGAATGTAGCGCATTTTTAAACATGATGCTAGCAGAGTGTTAGCATGTGTTGCGTAAGTTACCGATTCGGCAGCGGCTTCCTGTTCGTCCACGGCCTTAGACCAGGAGTCTGTCGCCATTGTGAGAAAAGGCTTCGCTGGGTTTACTAATATAATGAATAAAATGAAGAGTAAACACGGGCCAGTTGGCTTAAAACAACAGAGACAACTCTTTTCCACAATGGCGTGAAACCGACTGTGTCACTGTGCAACCCCCTCACTGGTCCGAGTGGAACGCAGAGGGTTAATAATAATAGTTCCCAAAGTGCATTAAAAAGTGTAGTACTTCCACATACACATTTTCCCATCATTTACATGCATCCCCGTTTTTAATTGGCTAATTAAAGCAGAAATACTTTGAAAATATTGAAATAACATATTCAAATGGATTAATATTCTTTATATAGAGATACAATTTAGATATTTTAGATTTTAGATGGAACTTTTATCACACTGCACACTTTTACATTGACTTAATCAGTGAAAAGTATACAATAATAATCATTTAGAATTTCCAACTGGCAGCAAAACTGTATGGAATAAACAGTTAATTAAAAACCCAAATGTTATTCTTGACAACATTTTCATTTTCTGTATCAATAGCTGACCAGATGTCCCACAGTTTCACCTCAAATCCAGCAGTGTCCCACAAATTAACATCCAGCTCATTCTGACGCTGATCGTATAACTGCTGTTTGTTTTACTCCATTTGTCCCACACTGTCACACTGTGTCCCACTTAAACAGGCTTTATGTCCCACATTTTGGCTCATTGTGTGAGCATTACACCAGTCAGCCTAAAGATGGCGCTAACCCCCCTTAAATGGCTTTATTCTCCACACATGCACCAGAAAACTCCTGCAGGTTTTCGTGTTGATGCCTTAGTCTTTGGGCTGTGCACTTCCAGAGCCTCCAAGGATGGATCAAGTTTCAATCCAAACAACAGAGCGTACTCCTGGCCTCTCAAAGCGGCCTGGATCTCAACAGAACTGTGTCAACTTCACTTTAGGGAGGTTTGACCCAGTGCCAGCCGTTTATGAGGTCAAAAAGAGGCTGTAATTATGTGATACAGTTACAAATTTGCAGGCTATGAATTTCAGGTATTTTGTCATAGAGCAAGCCTGACGATTTGAGATATCATCATCATTTTGGGTGTGTAGGTTAAACAACTAATCTTCCAATCACTCATTCATGATTGATTCAGTCCCCTTCATGTTATGATCACAGCAACTATGGGTCTTAGGCAGTGTACATCCTCTCACTATGTTAGTTAGCATCCCTTCAATATATGGGACATTTCTCCAGTTCACCTATATGCATGTCTTTGGACGGTGGGAGGAAGAGGAGAGAACCCACAGCAATATGAGGAGAAAATGCAAACATGTCGGTTCAGTCAGTGATCTTGTATCCCCCTTCCTTTCTACTATGGATGGCCTAAATCTTAGGCAAATCTCATATCAATTAATTTCTGTTGCAATATAGGGTTATATAAATAAAATTTAACTGAATTAGTATCAGCCCCACCTACCTTTTTTTTTTTTTTTTTTTTCAAAAGTGGGGCCTGGTCCCTTGCTCATAGCGAATCATTCCTCGGTGATTTAGCGAACGGACCAATCACGAGCCGTATGAGTTTATTGGCCGTGCCATATTTAACAGGCTGTGTGCTGTATGTGTGGCTTTAGCATCATGTCTGGTGTTTCTTATCCGTTTAATATACATGGATAAACTGTCAACGAGAGACCAGACTAACATTTTTGTATAGGATAGGAAGAGAGTCGCGGCTGGCCAGGCTAGGACTATGTTAGTGTCATTATGGTGGTCAGAGATTCCATATGGTAATGGCTGCCACATCTCTGTCAGTTGGGCCAAGGGGAGCTGTGGCTACAGAGGTATATTTTACCACCACTGGGGGACAGTGAAGTCAATGAACAGTACCTCGGTTGTTAGGTAGGTGAATTTATTTGATTTATTTATTTTTTCCCATTTTTCAGCTTTATATGATAGGACAGTAGACGGACTGAAATCAGGGAGAAGAGCGGGGTGTGAGAGTCGTTGAACTGTGTAGGCTCTGAATATGGGCTACGCTCTATCGACTGAGCTAAACCACGGCCCAGGCAGGTTGACTTCAAATCCCTGATCTGACCTGATCTTATTAGCTCTCGGAATCGTTGAAAATAAAACAAAAACATAGGCTACCAGTCACAAAAATGAGCAAGATATGACTTTTGAGTGAGTATATCATGAAAGTAGAATATTTATCTTAGACCGGGTGATATTTATTTTTAGGCTTAATCGCATTTTAGGAATATTCTGCTTTTCAACCCGAAAGTCAAGTCTCAAACTGTGCTACAAGTTGGTGGTACTCGGTGATTTAGACCTAGTTTAGTCCTGGTGGGGTTTAGAACTGGTTCAGAATTAGATTGGTTATGGTTTATTTTAGTGATGCACAGATATATAAGCCCAACATCAATGACAATGATAATCTGTTGTTCTTAAAAGGATCATTTCTAATATTTAGCCAGAGAAAGAAAATATCACTGGAGAGGTCTAACTTTAGGGTGACAAAATGGAATAAAAATTAGATTTAGACCTGGTTTAGTCCTGGTGTGGTTTAGAAGTGGTTCAGAATTAGATTGGTCATGTTTTTTGTTTATTTGTTGGTGATTTAGACCTGGTTTAGTCCTAACTCACACCTGATTAAGACCTGGTTAGTCCTTAGTGGTACATGGTGTGAAAATTTCCACTGCACTCCATGAAGCTCCAACAATATCATTCCTCTGTTTTCAAATTGAAATAAAAATGCTTACTGTTCGCTTAACTCGATTTGTCTTTCTTTATAAATGACCACAGAGGTCACCCCTGGAGCCAGGCTGCTGTGAGTGGACACCTCTTAATTGATGCAGAATTGATTTCACACTTCATCCTCGGTCTATGGGTGCCCTGTTGGGACATGTATAGACGGATGGCATTAGTTTGTCTAATGTCGCTAAGATATATTTATCTCCATTTGAAAATTTTAGAGGTTTTGATAACCTTAAGATAGTGAATAAATGGGACATGTACAGAGGAGGGATAGTGAATGTGTGGGACATGTACAGAGGAGGGCTAGTGAACATATACATAGAAGGACGAGGATTATAGAGCTGTCAGAAAGGAGGTCTAGAGGAAGCCCAAAGAGGAGATTAGTGGATATAGTGAAAGAGGACATGCAGAGTATACTATGGACACCTCTGAAGAGATGAGAAGAAACACAGTTGATATTGTGATCAGTCTTACTTGGTGAGATGACCGGGGGTATGTCGGGGGTCTTGGGGCCGATGTTCAGGCTGTTGGGTCTCTGTGGAGGGGCTGGACTGGGCTCCTTGTCCTTCTCTTTCTCCAGTTTCTTCTTGAAGAACCTGGATAAGCGTCTCTTGATCTTCTTTCTGCTGACCTTCTTCCTCTTGTCAGCATCCTCTTCATCAGATGTGGACAGAGGGGAGGCCAACTCGTCCTGTGGGTTATATTTCATGTCAGTTTATGAGCAATATCACAGATTTAGTTGTATTCAAATGTACGTAATCCAGACATTAAACAATGATTTAAAAAAACCTTAGTTTTGACATGGTAAAAAGTAATGGTTTTACTGTTTAACATGTTTGCATAACATTTCTTTTCATTAGCCCTGTATTTACAGAATATGAGTGAAAACCTAAACTCAAATTTTCCAGGACCTAGTATAGTACAGCTATATACTACAACTATACTACAGCTATACTACAACTATACTACAGAGATACCACAACTACATTTGATAGGAGCTCAGCTACAGCCAGTAGAGGGTTGTGGTCTGTGAGGAGAACATGTATTTGAAGTGGTGCCAAACTAGTCAATTACTAAACTACTGTACTGGTCTATACAAAGTGTTGTACAAAATGGCTAACTATTTCTTCATATGTATGTAAATAATTATAAAATAAACTTACCTCTTCTTTTTTAGGCTGTGTGGACTTGCTCTTAGTTGGGTCTTTGGGCCGGAGTGAGGTGCTGCGTCGAGGCAGTTTGAAAAAATCCATGATCCCAGGTTTGGACTTTTCATCTGCAGAACTGAGCTCCTCCGCCTGAGAGTCCCAGCCTTCTGTGGCTTTGGACCTGAATCTGAAGAACACACAGTTATTTTTAAATTGATTAAAGGTGACAGTTATGGCTGCACATAAACATCAAAATAGAAAATGTAGACTCACTTGTCGTGTGTGTGTGTTACCTGTATTTGTCGTGTGTTGTGTTACCTGTACTTGTCGTGGGTGTGTGATGTGGTTTCTGTACTTGTCATGTGATATGTTACCTGTATTTGTTGTGTATGTGATGCATTACCTGTACTTGTTGTGTGTGTGTTACCTGTACTTGTTGTGTGTGATGTGTTACCTGTATTTGTTGTGGGTGTGTGATGTGTTACCTGTGCTTGTCATGTGTGTGTTACCTGTACTTGTCGTGGGTGTGTGATGTGTTACCTGTACTTGTCGTGTGTGTGATGTGTTAACAGTACTTGTCGTGGGTGTGTAATGTGTTACCTGTACTTGTCGTGTGTGTGATGTGTTACCTGTACTTGTTGTGGGTGTGATGTGTTACCTGTACTTGTCGTGTGTGTGTGTTACCTGTAAATGTTGTGAGTGTGATGTGTTACCTGTACTTGTCGTGGTTGTGTGATGTGTTACCTGTATTTGTTGTGTGTGATATGTTATTTGTACTTGTTGTCTGTGATGCGTTACCTGTACTTGTCGTGTGTGCGTGTTACCTGTTCTTGTCATGTGGGTGTGATGTGTTACCTGTATTTGTCGTGGGTGTGTGATGTGTTAACTGTATTTGTCATGTGTGATGTGCTACCTGTATTTGTTGTGAGTGTGTGATGTGTTACCTGTACTTGTGTGTGTGTGTTACCTGTATTTGTCATATGTCATGTGTTACCTGTACTTGTCATATGTCATGTGTTACCTGTATTTATTGTATGTCATGTGTTACCTGTACTTGTTGTGGATGTGTGATGTGTTACCTGTACTTGTCGTGGGTGTGTGATGTGTTACCTGTACTTGTCGTGTGATGTGTTACCTATACTTGTCATGGGTGTTTGATGTGTTACCTGTACTTATCGTGGGTGTGTGATGTGTTACCTGTACTTGTCGTTGGTGTGTGATGTGTTACCTGTACTTGTTGTGGATGTGTGATGTGTTACCTGTACTTGTCGTGGGTGTGTGATGTTACCTATACTTGTCGTGGGTGTGTAATGTGTTACCTGTACTTGTCTTGGGTGTGATGTGTTACCTGTACTTGTCGTGTGTGTGTGATGCGTTACCTGTACTTGTCGTATATGTGTTACCTGTACTTGTTGTGGGTGTGTCTTATCTGTACTTGTCGTGTGTGTGTTACATTACCTGTACTTGTCGTGTGTGTGTGTGATGCGTTACCTGTATTTGTTGTATGTGTGTGTTACCTGTACTTGTCGTGGGTATGGGATGTGTTAACTGTACTTGTCGTTTGGGTGTGTCTTATCTGTACTTGTCGTATGTGTGTGTTACGTTACCTGTACTTGTCGTGTTTGTGTGTTACCTGTACTTGTCTGTGATGTGTTACCTGTACTTGTCTTATGTGTGTGTTACCTGTACTTGTTGTGGGTGTGTGATGTGTTACCTGTACTTGTCATGTGTGTGTTACCTGTACTATTTGTGGGTGTGTTATGTGTTACCTGTTCTTGTCGTGTGTGATGTGTTACCTGTACTTATGATTGTGTGTGTTACCTGTGCTTGTCTTGAGAGTGGGATGTGTAACCTGTACTTGTCATGTGTGATGTGTTACTAGTACTGGTCGTCTGTGTGTTACCTGTACTTGTCGTGGGTGTGTCTTATTTGTA
>JAVQKC010186514.1:0-54882 GCA_036025475.1 Philypnodon macrostomus | reverse complement strand
TCCAAACCTCCACACTATTGATATAAATGGTGTTTGTGTTGGAGGTTCTGTTGTAGTGAACATCACAGATCCTCCCACAGCTGCATTCACAGAATCAGGTAACACACCAGCTCCTGAGGTCAGTCCTGGAGGTCATAAACATAGGCTCTTATTTCCATAAAAAGTGCATAATATTTTGTTGAAGCAGTCTTCTTACCGAGTGCAACTCCAAAGATGAACACGTGTGACAGACCCATTGTGAATGTAGTCCAATGCAGTTTAACTAAGACATGTCAGTGTGGAGGGGAGTGGGAACTCAGTTAAAGGAACTAGTGGGTTGGAGTTTACAATACTTACAATCACAGCCCTTATCTCTATGAATTATTATCCACAGTGTATGCTCGGGCACTTCGAAGGTGCACAGGTCATTACTGTATAAAGTGGCGGTGAGGTATCGGTGAAAGAATATGATCATAGATGGATTCCATAGACGGTTACATTATGTTTTTATTGTTTTAACAGAATGACCGGTGGCTCTAGTGGTCACACATATACTAGCAAAACAATGGACAGTATCATTTTACACCTCACTTAACATGAAGTAAATATGGAATGTATGTATGTGATATATGTAATAATAATAGCACAATATTTAGTACCACATTTGTACCATGGGAAATACCGGGCTTAGGCAGGACACATAATCAGACAGGTCCTGACTGTCACACCCCTGGCTGTGACTCTGCCTCTCCTCCCTGTTTTTTCCCTGTTTGTGTGTGTGTTTGTGTGTGTGTGTGTGTGTGTGTGTGTGTGTGTGTGTGTGTGTGCGTGTGTGTGTGTGTGTGTGTGTGTGTGTGTGTGTGCGTGCGTGCGTGCGTGCGTGCGTGCGTGCGTGTGTGTGTGTGCGTGTGTGTGTGTGTGTGTTTGTGTGATTGAAAAAAACATCACCCAGGCTCTAAAACAAAAATCCTTGTATAAAGCCCACTGTCTTATTTCTCAGATGACTTATATCATGCTGTACTATTGACTGGATAATTATTTTTGCCTAAATAAAAGGGACTGTAGTTTATGGAATATTTTAAATATTGGATAATTGTCAGAAGAAGAAGATATCCTTTTCACACAAACACTTTTACGTGAAGAGGTCTTTGGTCAACAGCTTGACATGACCACTATAATGAATATGGGTTATGGTGGATATCAATGGGAGGTGCATTTCTGGGTCACAGGGACATCATGTCCTCCTTAACACTCCTTCACATGAAGCCATACAAGGGAACCACCAGTGTCTTTGTTAAATATTCATCCCCTGTCAATAATTAAATGCTCATTATTTGAACCTGAAGAGTCCTGTGATTCCAAATTTAATGCACTTCTAATGCATGTGGCGTAAGGCACCACTATTAGCTGGGCCTGCATGATGAAAGCTTGATGCATACAGTCATACCCATTCTTTTTTCTTCACTTACACAGGTAAAAAAAATCCTTGTCTCAAATAAAAAATGAAAAACCGTTGTCCGGACTTTTGAAGGAACATCTGAGGGTTTTGTATTCTGCCACTGCACGACACAGAGAACAAATGTCATGAAAAAGAAGCTTGTTATCCCCAAGACTTTAAATTGGACATGTTTAAAAAGCAGAAGACTTTGGCTACAGAACATCTGCTACCTGAAACACAGCACAAGAAATAATAACACATAGACCAATTTAGGCAGGGCATGAATACACAAATTGATAATAAATATGCAAACAACAAGACGTGTTACCCAAGAGCAAAGGGGCTCACGTCTGAACACGAGCATTGTCCTGCAGCTATGTGTGGTCCAATGTATCACTGCTATCAATTAATCGTATGCCTCTTTCTAAAAACTATAAAGACATTTTTAATATATAATCATTTGTGTCTTTGATGTGGGGCGTTTTTCATTGTTTGTTGTTATTATGATGTGAGAATTTACCCCAGTTGTTGTCTCAATAGTGTGACAGTGTGTATGGCTCAAGGATCTGTCTGGGATGTAAACACAAAGAGGGTAAACACAGCCGCTCGTCATCCTCATTGTTATCATTGAATAATTAGTAGATTATGAATCGCTCACATCAAAGGCTCTGTCCCCAGCCTCTGTTCTGATAAAGAATGGAGCGTTGTGGTCCACGTCCCATTGAGACAAGAACATCTACAGGGCATCAGGAATAAGATCATGTGACTGAGCTGTAAACAAAACTAGTGCCAGTTGTTTAGTTCCTGTGTATCTGCAGTGAAGGTTCAGTGCAATGCCTCTAAATAAACAAAAACACAAACAACTCATAAACACATTTCATACATTTTAGCTTTGCAAGATGGGACAAATGACTCGGAGGAAGGTGACCCGCTAACCCTGGAATGTTCGATCCATGTACAGACTGCTGTTGTGTGCTTGGGCAGGACACGTCACTCACACTGCCACATAACTGTATGTGTGAATGCAGTTGTGTGATTGTTGTGATGAGGGTTCCACAAAAGTATCAGAAAGTTAGTATAGGCTACATCTAGTTAGATAAAGGGCCCACAGATAAAACAGGAAATGTAGAAAAGGATGAAACTATATGTAATATGTTTACTGCTGCTGCACTATTTGAATGTATCATGTATGTGCAATACTATATTATGTGCAATACAAATTCATCTGAAGTATTTTACCACCTGTGAAATACTTTACTTACACCTTATTTAAATCCAACTGCACTTTTGTATTTTTCTTTTTTATTGTACTTTTTATTATATGATTATTATATGGTTACTTATCTCTTTTTACCATGTACTATTCTTGCATGCTACTAGTACTTCATGACTATCTTAGCGAGTCTAACGGTTCTTCCGATCCAAAGCATTTCATTGCATTTTTTGTCCCTGTGTTGAATGTGCATATGTATGTATGTATATTAACCTGAAACCTGAAACCTGAAACTACCTGTAAAGATGCAGAGGTGCTTTGGCGACCAGTGTAATCCATTTATATTAATGAGCTAGGCTAAGTTAGTTAGCTAAGTAAGTTTGTTGTACTCTTTCCATACATTATGGTGAATATTACATTGGGCCTTATTAATTCCTCTTCCTTGCTTATGAAAAAACTCCACTCCATCTAATGACCTGTGTGACCCTGTGTAAGTGTTCAGATAGGAGATGTGCTGATTCTGCTGCACTTTAAGATGTTCCACTGAACAATGATGGCTCTGCAGCTGCAAGTGATGACAGAAAGTGTCACAGGGGGTTTGCACAAATATGATTGACACCAGCAAAGAAGCCACTGCCATCAATTTAATAGCAATTATTATTTAATGCATACTACTTAAAAGCATATGCAAAATTAAGACTTGGTCACAAAAACACATTTTATATGGTATTTAAAGAATAATATGCATAATATATTGGCTTTGAATATTAATGGGACAGAAGTTCAAGCATTTCTTGTCTTGAGAAAGTCTTCTGCTGAGAACGTTCACTCTCATGGTCTCAATTAATAACTCAGAAAGTAAGAAAAGGAAGAAGCAGCACAAAACTGGGGCTTTTTACACAGAGGAGAAAAGCTGCCAAAGGGAATTTCAGTCAGAGTCAGGCTCACTTATGTGCAAGAACAAGAGACTCCTCATGGGGATAATTCAAGAGAGCATTCTGGCAACAAGTCAAGTTAGTGATTTTTAGACAATCTGTTCTAATGCTGCAGTCGTTCTGTCTGACAATGATCAAAACAGATTTAAATTGCTTAGTGTACAGTCGTAATGTTGATCCTTTAATGAGAAGTTAATGTCATAGATATTAACCCAGTATTTATCTGGTTTCAAAGGCTTGACATTAACAGCAGCCAAATAGCCATAAGCTGGTAGATTTTAATGTTGGCTACTTTAGCTGGTTGTATTGTTTACATATTTTAAACTACCTTAGGCCTGAATATACACATGGGTGTTACACAGTAAGTAAAAATATGTACATATATATATATTTTGTGGATAATAATATATTATTAGTAATTTTTCAGTGGCTGTTGAGGACTATAATAGTGAATTGCCTTATACTGTATCTTATATCACACTACACATGAAACAGCATTTAAAATGTGGCTAGCAAAACCCCTAAATGGCTAGTAATAATGGCCAGTAGGCAAAACAGTTTATGTCAAGCCCTGCTTTATTATATATATTAATATTGATAGATTTGCCAAATTTAGTAGAGTTTAAGGTCATTTGTAAAAACTAACTATAGATAAAAATCTATTTGTGGTAATGTCAAACATAATAATAATATAATGTGCTTTTTAGCCTTGAGATATAAGACAGTACAATAATAGAATAATAATAATAGAAAACCTTTATTTGTCCCACAACGGGGAAACATAACCAAATGACTCTCCTGTGTCTATTAGGGTCCTGTTTTGTTCCTGCAGCATTAGGATTTCTCTGTAAGTGTGATTGACATTCTGACAGGCTGTCATCCCTCACACTCCAGTGCTGTGTTAATATAATTAAATTATAAATGAGGGAATGAATATTATATTTATGTGGAGGCTATCAGGGAATTCACTGTTGCCCCAGACATTAACAATTCGACCATTTTAACTTGCCACTGTTTATTTTCCTGCCCCTGGACACAATGTCAGGGCATTTCTGTGAAAGGACCGTGGATGTCTTCGCCCTCTCACGACCCCTAGGAGGCACAGGTCACTCGCAGAGCCAAGTGGACTACAGAGAAACCCCATTTAGGACATAGGTTAGAAGATGAAATAAATCTGCTTACTTTATTTTGTGGAAAGCCCCGGAGGGAGTCAGACCATGAACTGACAGGCCCTATGTAATTCTTGACAGAGGAAAACTTTGTATACAGACAGTCTCAAGCAACATGTTATTAAAAAGATGAGCGTGGCCGTGGAAAATAAATAAATAAAGAAAAAAATACTGATTAAATTTTAAGCAGCCGGCGGGCCGATAGTTTGCCTGAGGCGTATTTGTCAGTTTCAAAGGGTGTTTTTATTAATTTTGTATTTTGCATTTTGTTAGTGGAAAGAGCTTACTCCACTGGGAGCGCCACAAGCTATAGCCAGCAGAGCCTATAGCAGCAGTGAGGAACGAGACGCCAAGCATTCCAAGCAGATCTAGCAACACGGAAAGAAACCAGCCTGGACCCCCCACCCTGAGCAAAAAAACACCCACAATACAAATCATGCTAACATATACTGATGCAGATAATGTGTACAGGCCCCACTGCCTGCCCCAAACAGGGCATTTTATTGTACTTGTGAAAAAAACTACATTACATTATACTACATTATCCGCCTAATGTTCAAAATCACAAAGTATTATCATTTTGGATGAGCATGGACACATACATAATCAACCTGAAGGTTACAAAGAGCAAAGGTTTTGTGAAATGTAAAGATGCCTGTGGTTTGTAGAAATGACATCAATTCTTTCCGTGCATATTTTTGTGCATGTTATTTTTTTCATCACAAATTTAAAAACAATTTCTAATACCAAGACACAACGCAATAACGCACACAGTAAAAGGTATTGATGGACTTCAATGATGAATCTGCTAGAGCCAGACAGACACTCCAGCTCCAGGAGGTCAGTAAAGGAATTCTGTGGACCTCTGAACCAGAAGGACTATGCTTCAGTGGACTGTGCACTTTGGGTCGTAATTATAATGCATTATGAAAATAGTGAACCTACAAACCAATCCAACTTTATTTCTAGATCACTATAAAATCAACAGGGTTACATAGAAAATACAAACTACTGGCCAAATGCTGCATTTTCTGAAATGATTTCTGACTGCAATTACAATCAACAACCAAACAATCTTTATAGAAATATTGATAAGTTACAAACTAAAGTAATACATCACTTCAGTATATCACCACAGATTCAACATCATCACAAAACAACTCCAGAAGAAAACAAAAAAACATTAGATGTGTGCAGACTCACACAAAGTGCACGCAGCCAGAATCAAACAGCATTGACCACTGAGGAGCAAAGGCTGCCCTCGGGCTATAATTTGCAGAAGTTTTACCTGCTGCTGGCCCAGGCTCTCTGTGTGTGAGACAAGACAAAGCTTACTGAGTCTACGTCTCCCCACCTCACAGCATTACAGGCTTGTTTTATAGAAAATTGTTAGTATGTGTGGACCTTCAAAAGTCTGCACCTCTAATGATTTTTTCAAATAAAAAGTAGCCATCTTGAACATCCAACAATACTCAGTAAAGTCTTAACTCGGTGAGACAGAGGAGCTTGATGTGGATGTGACTTTGTTGTGTAAAGGTTGACAGAGTTAATTAGGCGACTGGAAGGTGACTGGTGCTATGTATATACAGCACCTATAAAGAAGATAGAGGAGCTGCTAATCATGCCCTCCGCCCTTTACCCTGCATTCACATTCACAGGCTTTTGAAGTTTCAGCCTGTCAGCGGCTCACTGAGGAGCTCGCACCTTTATAGGATTCCATCGAGGAAAGAATGCTTTGTTTGTTATGGCTTATTTGAAATGAATTTGAAATAAAACAAGAAATTACATTTAAGTGATGTTCTCAAAGACGAAGCTCGGGATCAAGAGAGGAGTCTTTGATTTGACTTCCCCTTTCTACTGAATTAATGCAGGACCCATACACTACAGCTGAGAGGCAGGTTACTGTGAACGCTGTGAGAATGACAGTCACTGACACTTAAGATGAAAAGAATATATACATATGATTAGAATAGATGTGTTCAGGTCTTAATCAGAAAACATTTGAGTATAATATTTATTACACTGATATGTATTACTTCTCAATGTTAAATACATATAGAATACCTACTGCCCATATAGTAATTCTTCATTTTGTTTGCTGTGGATCACAGATGGGCCATGGAGCAGCCCCTTGTGGTTTGACAATATTCCTTTTTACCATGTTATGTCTATGGAGTTGTATTTTGTTTCATTCACAAACGTTTGAGTAATTCTGTATGCTGAGGAACTGTCCATCTCAGGAGCAGAGATCACTTCACTGAAACCACTCCCATTCACATAATAAAACTCATGTTGATAGGCTCTGTCCAAAATTGGTTTGGGTTTTGCATGTGACCAGCAGGGGGAGTGACATCCTTAAAGGCACATGCACCTATTACTGTATGATCTTTTTCAACAGAGATAAAGCAACGGCCCTCTATAAGGAAGACACTGTTACTGTTTACATCACCCAAATTACAGATCAGGTTATTATTTAACAAAAAATAAATAAATAATACAAATAAAATGATTATTTAACTAAAAAACAAGTCAAAATACAGATCAGGTTATTATTTTCACTCTCCCTATAAATACTGCAGAATTTACTCTGCCTGTTCTCTGGACCATGAACATCTTGACGTCAATTTGATGATTCCGTTTCAACATCCAGGCTGACCTTCCATTTAGTGTTCCTTGTGCCTGTTGGGTCCCCAGTGAAAATAAAGCAGCTTTAAAACAGTAATACAGTGGTAAACAACCTTGGTTCTCCACGACTCCCAGAGCCCTTAACTGTCTGTACGGTTCCCTCGTTGCCTTGTTGTCTAACATAAAACAACCCATCAATGACTTGCACAGTTCAACTAGAAATACAGCAGAAGAGCATTAAGAGGGTCCCAGTGTTAGCTCAATTCAATTCCAGAGGCTTACACAGCTACCCTTCAATACATTCAGCAATATTCCTCTATTAAGAGAAAAGCCCATCGAGAGAGAGCACAAAAGCCAGATACTAAATTATAATGTGCATTTTTGAACCTCACACATATGGCTCCCAGTTTTGTCATTCATTTCTTGGCAAAGCTTTATGTAAATGTCACTTTTATTTTGTGTGCAGGAGATGCCCTTTCTTAATTCCATTACCTTTGTATTGCTCCTCAATCTTCGGTGGCTTGAGTATCCGTGATGTGGCTTGGCTGTCTTTTAGCAGTTCTGCCTCAATGCCTCTGGATAGGACATGACAGTTACATTAACGTCCCCATGTAAATTGCTGTCTACACATAGGAAACAAGCAAAGGGAAAAATAGAAAACATGGAACATTCATTGCAGTCATGACAGGAGGAATTACAACTACATTTATTGTGTGAGGCCTCAAATGGCACAGTCTTTCTAGAGTCCAGCCAGGAAGACAGCCAGAGAGTGACAGTGTTTGACAGTGTGTTTTAACAAAGCAAAGGAAATAATGGGACACATATAAGAAGTGTCTCAAAATGGTTTCGGAGCAACATTTGTGTTTTGATTTTCATAAATGATGCACCTGCAGGTTTAAACAACAACAGGCTTTTGGATTTGATGCAATATTTGGGCAAATGCTGATTTATCCAGTGTAAGTTATACTTGTGATTTCCATCTTGAAAAAACTCGGAGAACATGAAGCACCTCCAAGGCAACACTCACAATAACAGCATTATAGTTAGTTTAGAAAAAGCATTTATAGGCCTTATTTTCTCACAGAAAGACCTAAAAACACCTGTTCTTATATTACATTGGTAAAAAATAAATACATAAATACAAAGATGGTCCTGAAAATGTTTAAAATCTGACTTCTTGAATAATTGTGCAAGCCAAAACCATAATATCCTTGATGGAGTGCTTGTTCCCAGCACACATACTCACTACTTTAGTGAGAGGTTCCATTGTAAGGTCCAAACTAGCATCAATATTTATTTAAATGGTAATAAGTCTGGATCTTATTTGTCACTTCTAATAAATGATTAGTTAACTACAATAACTTCCATGTTACAGTGAAACTGTATTTTGGAGCTTTGTTCCTTGTTGCATGTGGTGTGATCTAACTCCTATGTAATAGAAGCCGTGTGATCAAAAAGCCACAGACACTGGTGCACGCCACAGGCTAGTCTCCAGAGAGGGGCACTATGAACATGAAAGTTTGACTGTTGAGATCATGGCCCATGTCTCTATGATGTACAGTAGGTAGTGGTACCAGTGATGATAAGACAGAGCCTTACCTAGGAGCCACACTCATGCAGCCTGTTACAGTATTTGATGCTTGTCTAAAATCCAGCTTGTAAATTCTACCTCACACACTAGCGTATATTATATATATTCTTTTCTTTTGTATATTTTATTATTATTTTATTTTTATTTTGGCTTTTTTCTTCCAAGATCTTTATAGCAAATCATCTGCCTTATCAGAGTTTTAAAGCTGCACTCATGAACCATTATAAATAGGATAGAATACCGCCCCCTCTGCCTAGATGCCAATATGTGTAGTGGCCACTTGGTGGTACTGCGGTGAGAAATTCCACTGCAGTCGGAAAAAGATTATTTCCCATTGACCGCAATAAAAACAGAATGTCCAAGTGCTCAGCTGTCAGGTCACCTGACACTTCCAAAATGGTTGGCTTTATTGGTGTTAATGATCTATTTTCACACCATAGACTTTTTCTCTGTTAAAAATCCCTAAATCGGAAAAAAACAAAAATTTTATTGTTTGTCACATGACCGCCTATCCCGCCAACTGACCAAGCGGCCCATATACACGAAGGCAGGGGCTCCAGGCCCGTAGTGCTACCTATGCATACATAATGCAGAACAACCATCATGCGCCATTATACAAAATATATTGAAGTCAACGGCGGCCATCTTGCTACTCACTATCCTCGTTATCCTATTTGGTGAAACTGTGCAAAAAGTGTCTTCTCAAACCCCTCCCACTGTCTCTAGTTTGTGTTAGATAATGGTTGTATTGACCAATCAGAGTGCTTTTGTCCTGTGGAAGTTTGTCATTTATTAAACTTTTCTATCCCTTGCTCTAAAAAAAAACTTCTGCTCTGCTGTATTTTTGTTCAACTACAAGAGAAAAAAATCATTTAGTGAAGCTTTAATTCAATTTGGTTTTGCATGGGATGCCTTTCCTGACCCATTTATCCCAGCTTGGGGATGGCACAGTGGGAAAAACTGGCTTAACTGACCCATAGTGGTTGAATCTGTTATTTTCTGAATTGTATTTCTGCAATATAATTTCTTTAGCCTAGAAACAAAGACATAGGACTGGATTAACGAAAGAGATTCTGTATGTGGATTATGCAATAGCCTCATCTTTGCCTAAGGGATTGTAACATTATTCCTTTTAGGTTGCGCTATCCATCATGATAATGAATGGCACTAACTCATCCCGGGACATAAATCTGGCAGGCCCCAATAGCACTGTGACACAGCATTTAATTACAACGTATGTCTAATTGAAAGATCCCTGGAAAATACTAGGCTGTCTGTGTGCGACTGTAGTGGGGTTAAAAAACTTCATTAATTATGAGGCACCTCCTTCTGTATTCGGAGTCAGTTGTGTGCCTGCCTCACTGAGCTGATGACACGTTCAGACTGCCTTTCATCCCTCACAAAAATGAATGGCATGGCAGGAGCGTTATCAAATGAGCTGTAGACGCAGCCAGTGAATATGTCATTGACTGTGACTGCTCCCTGAGTGAATTGTGATTTATCTGTACGGGCCCGTCGTCATGTTAACCGACTCTCCCCTGGCCCCGCCCCCTCACCCACTCGCTGACAGGCTTAGTAGATCATTTGGGGGAATCTCTATAGGTGAGATGCTGGCTAATGTAATCTCAGGCACTCCTCAATAACACTACCCTTCTATTTGACCCTCGCTCTGTCAAATTGTTCCCATTTCCATTCTTTAAGCTGTAGCCAACAAATCAATAGTGCATTGGATTCTCACTGTGAGATGTGTGCGGCTCTTTTGTGTCTGGGACAAGCAGATCAGTATTGAGACAGTAACTTAAAATATGAATTGATCTGATGTAATTGAACACTAAGCCTCTTGACATTACTACTGTGTTTCTGTGTTAACAAGGCTGTTTTCCTTTTTTATGTAAGAATTCTCATAACATATATTACAATATGTCTGGTAAAAAATAAAATAGATTCTTTTTTTAGATTTATGTGTAATTTTTTTTCTGTCACAGCAAAATTGTTCATACAAACCCAATCAGGAATAGCTATTGCCATTGCCCGGATTAGTCCTGACGATCTTATACACAAATGTTGTTTATGTCAGTTAGGCTAATGCATTCATAACTGACTTGTTTGTACATTAAGCTCACATTGTAATGATACTGGGACTACGGTAGCCACTGTGAAAAAAACATAATCCTAAAAAGGTGGTGCACTTTTCCGAAATGTAATCCCGCTCCCACTTGTTTAAGTTTTCCGCCCTCGTGCCCTCCCATGCCCGGCCCACCTGAGCATGATTAGGAACAGCTCAAGTAGAGTGTTGAGAAGCTGCCAGCAGACACTCAGCGCCAAATCAAAAAGAGAATCAAAAGAGTTGAGTCTTTCTCTGCATAAACATGAGAGCTACGGAGGTGGAGGGCTGAACCACGTCTGATATCTCACAGTGCCTTCTGCATGCTGTGTTGTCATATACTCTTAAATAAAAAAGACTGATCTGATGTACAGACAACCTGCAGGAAGTACTGTACCGGAAAAGTTTTGGCTTCATAAAAGAAATTTAAAAAATGCGATGATTTAAAAAAAAAATAAAAAATTCAATAATAAAGTTCAAATCATGTCAATGTCAAAAGAGTGTTTTCCATCGAAGACTATTTTTGTTTGACCATTATTATTATTTTTTAGACACAAAGCTGTTAGCACTCCTGCCTCCCAGCAAGGAGGACGCAGGTTTCGATCCTTGAGCCACTTGAGTCTCTCTGGGTGGAGTCTGCTTATCCTTTTCTTGTCACTGTGTTGTCTCTGGCTTCCTCCAATCAATCAGAGTCAGTTATCTGCCCATGTATGTCTCTGTGCCAGCCCTGCGACTAACTGTCCAGGTTTTACCCTGACTAAGGCCCACAGGCTCTAGTCACCTAAAACTGGTGAATGAATTCTTATCTTATATATATTTGAAACTAATTATCCTATAGCAATCATGACACATTATTTATTACAAAAGACAATCTCTACAGTCAGTCAAAGTAATGTACAAAGTTTCACATTAGCCCTTGCTCTGTTGCCTGTCATCTATAGACAGGTCATTTACATTTTTGATCAAATGAATGTGCATTTTTTATTTGTCTTTGAAATTAAAGACTTCTTTAATCATTGTGGATGGAAGCCGGCGTACTCATGTGTTTCTGATTGCATTAGAAGTGATGTGGCGCGGCATGATGGCTATTTAATAGTTGTGCTGTCCCTCTGTATCATGTCAGGCGGCTGACACACACGGATACTCTGCAGCTCCTAAGCCCACACAGAATTGCTTTAATTATTATCCCTATCATCTTGGGTTGGAGCTAAGAGCAGGAGGCTGAGGAGTAGAAGAAGAAGAGTGAAGAAGAAAGGAACAAGGGTGAGTCAAAGGTGGTTGTCAGAGGCTGTGGATGACTTTATAGACGTCGGTGCATGGTGCTGAGGAATCAAACTGACTCCACATCCTGTTTGCCTGCTCTGCTTTCTTCTTCACAGGCCACGTAGTGAGGGCCTAATTGCGGTGTATATCTTGTGAGGCCTTCGGAGAGCCCACGGCAGCCCTGTAAGTGCCTCAGGCAAGTGTGCTGATCAGACCTCTCCCTCTGCGGCGCTAAACTGTCATCTTCTACACATACATATACTTGCAACAGAAAGCTGATTTTGCCTGATTAAAAAGATCAAATGTTGGTCACGCCAATATGAGCTCCTCTCAGAGACGCACAGCACAATTGCATCCTTGGTACGGCGGTAACATTCATCCGAACGCTGGAAAGTCTATTCTCGACAATCCAAAGTGCCATAATGAATGAATATGAAATGGCAATACAGATTTCGGAAGAATACTTTTTGGTGGGGATAAAGGGGACAGATGAGAGCAGAGGCCAGAGAGTGATTATATGAGGGAGAACAGCCACTCTGACGCTGGCACCTCCAGCACATGGGCCATCTGGATGACAATGCTAATCACTGCCATGGAGGCCTGACTGGTGTGGATGAATGGCCATCTCCAGCTCATCAAGCACACAATGTTTTTGTCTGAGCTTGCCAGGTCCACAAGCCTCCACCAGCCCCGCCCTTTTCCTGTACAGACTCCATCACTTCGTGGCAACATGTGTATGGCTTCCTGTCAATTCAGGAAGTCTTGGTTCAAGTCCCAGCCACATTAATGGACCAGGCAGAGGATACTTAGTCATTTCCTATTTCCCTATTGAAGCCGTTGTTGTTGGCCATTTTCATTCATCACCAACTCACTAAAAAATCTGATTATTATATTTTTTCTATATTTTTCCTGGTCACTGATGCAAAGCGAGGGAGGTTCATGAATGTATGTTTTGTGATGGAGTCTTAACCCTTGTCACAAAACTACACAGCCGTGTGATTGCCTCGGGCCAAATCCCATATTCAAACCAGGTGCAATTGTCTGGAGGAAAAGATCAATGTAGAGACCCATGTATTTTCATGACTGATCTATCAAATCCAATAAACATGCTTTTGATAAAAACAAATGTCAGCTTTATTTCTTTATTTATGGATAATAAGGAGAATAAATTGACAACAACGCAATAACTTTCATAGTGAAACGTTGTGGGTTTAGTTAAAAGGAGGGGCCTCCATTGTGGACTTTATATTTTGATGGCTTCCAGCTGTAGCACCGTGTATTGTTACATTTTTGGTTTGGGGGCATGGTTTTTATGGGTGTCCCTAAAAGTGAAAAAAGAGAGGACCAGCTGCCTGGCACGGTGGATCTCTCCCACCCACAGCTTTGGCTAAAGAGTGGCAGATGATGTGGTATTGTGGTAAGTTTTCAAATTTGACATTTTGATTGTGACCTTATGGAAATTGGGCATACAAAAGTGTTTCAAATGTTGTTTTACATTGCCCTTGCAGGTACATGAATATAAGTTTTGAGGATTTGAGGATTCGATTTTTGGAGTATTGGATCCCTTGGCCTGTTGTATTTTAACATATCTCAATTAAAACATTGGTTGATAGTTTTATGGCAGTTCCAAATACATATTTGACATTCTGAAATGTGGGGCTCTGTTTAATCATTCATGCCACAATTGGCAATGGGTAAAATAAACAAAAAACAAAAAAACAGATTTTTCTGAAATAAAAAAGTGACATACTGTATCAGGCTGAATCATTGTTACCATTGTTATCAGTTAAAGCTGCACTACCTGATTTTGTTACTTTAAAAGATAAAAAAAAAAAAAAAAAAAAAATTTTGAATGTGATACACTCCCTTTCCCTAATTCCTCTCCTTCGCAGCCCTCTATCACGGTCTCACACGAACCAGGAAGTACGCACACAAGCCGGGAAGTATGAGAATAACGTAGCAAAAATCTGGAGCTGACTTTTAATTTTTCAAAATAATAGTGGCGATAAAGCTGTCAATTTTTAAATAAAACCTCAGCTCCCTCACATTATTCCTGAGAAACAAACCAACCAATCAGAGGGCTCCTGTCCCGTGGAAGCCTGTGATTGGTTAAACAGTTCCTTCCCTCGCTCTCTAACCAAAACTATTATAACACAGCCCACAGGTGACCTCAAATTTCTTCCTCCTGCACTAATAACTAAATAATTATCTTGGCTAAAATACAATGAAAAAGAAATCAGGTAGTTTACTATGAAATACATGCATGGAGAAATACTTGAGTCATTGTTGTGATTTATTTGACCCCCTATAGATATATTGCATTTCTCCCTCGACTCATCCAGCTGTTGTGTGTCCCATTGCATTTCAACTTCCATGTGGCTCTTGTCGGAAGCCACTTTATTCTAATGCACTGTGGCTTTTCAAAATCCCATCCCGAGTAAGAAATAAAAGCCCAGACAACTACATTACTGTCCGACTTGTCAGTTTTGTTAAAAAATAAGCTCCCTCCGGTCTGCCAGGGCCTTAAAAGCTGAGTTGGCAGAGCTCACAACTGACAAAAGCAGATAGCTGCAGCTGTGAATTTGGGGATAGGAGAAAGGACACTTAAAAGCATTTTCATACGTTTTACAAGGAGCTCTTTCTGTTCACCCATGAATAAATAATACGAAGCATGCAGGAGACCCGAGATACAATTATCCACTCTCCAGAACGTCCCAAGTCACTACAATGAAAGCTAGAGTCAACGCGCTGTCAGGTGCAGTGGCATTCATGTTAAACTTACAGCACTCGAGCCGGTCCCATAGGGCACAAAGAGGGGCCTGGACTCAACGCATTACCCAGCTACCCAGGTTTGTGTTGGAGGATACAATATGTCCGTGCATGCAAACGTGACCAAAAAAGTCCGACTACTGCAAAAGAATTGATTGAACTGTTGTCAGAGGTAGGTCCAGTACTTCAAAGACCAGTTTATTAATGTACCCTACTATTAAATGAGATCCCCTAAATTAGATTAATGCATTATTATTTTTATTTTTTTCATAAACACCAGAATTCTGATTCGATCAATACAAAAAAAAATCTCTAATGAGAGTGTTAGTTACTCAGCTCTGGAGTTGTATTTGTATATATTTGTACTTCTACCTAAGTAATTAATTCATTATTCAAATAAGTACCAACACTCATAAATCACATGAACTGTCACCATAACGACATCTAATTAGACTGCATTTCCATTTCTAATAGTATTGTGTGTGCTGTCATTCTCCTAATCCAATCCTAATTACAACCATCTTTCAAGGATAGAGTCATTTTTAAGTAAATCTGACAAGTGCAGTTGTTGACTCTGAGCGGTCCACGCTTCAGTAGAAACTCCCTCAGCTCTGTCTTCTTTGGATATTGAGATGTTTCATGCAATTATGAAAAGCTCATTGCTCACATAAAGCAGCCATGAATTCAATTACAGTTTGTCTATAGGTTGGTTTGCACCACATCAATGCACTGACATGGTTTCTCTTTATCTAATGAGTTGTTTGATTGATCGAGGCAGAACAGAGGCATATAGTGGAGATGATACGAAGAACCAGGGGACTGTGGACTTTGTATTGTAGATACATTGGGACGCATAAATAAATGACTAAATTGCTTCCAACTGTATAATCAGGATACAATGGTATTCCCTTAACTATAGTGTTCTCTTTAGGATTCAGAGGTCTAGACTCATGGATATGCTTGTTTTGAGCCAGTCAATAAATGTTTTTGTATCTCAGAGTAGAAGGGATATACAAACAAACAAGCCAACTGTCATCATAGAGACTGGGTAAAACACAATAAAAACAGACTTTAAAGTTAACACTCAAATATGAGACCTTACTCAAGTAAATAAAGAACATGTTTTAATGAATGTATTAACTGAAACATATTAATGTTGTGGCAGAACGTTTAAAATAATCTAATATTTAAACATGTGAAATGTTAAAAAGTCTTTAAAACAAATGATGTAAATGTGAGCTGCTTTTAACATTGGTTTGATAAATATAGTGGCTCTTGGCCAGTTCGTATTTTCATAACTCTTTATTTACATGCTGGCATCCCATTGAAATTGCCTTTTGAGAATTGATTTTTAGCAGAAGCACAAAAAGCCCGGACGAATGGCCCAGCCACAATATGCCTGAAAGATGAGGAACTCACCCTTTCCAGTCATTTACTGCAAACCTTTTCTCTAAAGTGCTCCAAACGGAGCCATTACACGATTGAGGTGAAAATATTTGCTTTTATCACCATCTATTTGAACACTGGCCACTTCGGCAGCCAGCAAAACGCTCAGTGTGTAGCAATCAGTGTGTTGCTCTGCGTGTCATCATTTCCAAATAATTTACCAGCTGCAATTAGCCAAGTCTAGTTGTCATCTAGTGGCAAGTCTTTAGAAGAGGAGTTAATGTATTAAAGGAACTAAAATAAAAGTCTGCATTAAAAAATGCATATGTACTGTACATGCATCACTGATGATTGCACACACCATGTGAATATAAAAATGACCTCCGGCTGACATATTAGAAATAAACCTGTTTGACAGGCCCCGTGTGGTTAGAACAAATGTGAGACATGAAAAATTGTTTGACACACTTTCATAAAAGCAAGTGGCGGCAACCCATCCTTTAGCATGTGGTAATGGCCTCTCGTTGTTAGATTCAATGGAAAAAGCTATTCATACTGTTATGTGATTGAAAAGAAAATTGAATCCTTTTGATGTTATAAATGTTTCTATTACCGCATTTGCACACAAAATTTCTATGGAAATTATAGAGAAAGGAGTGATTCTCTGGTGGAAATGTTTGGGAATGACATATTGAATTCTATTCATAGATGAATATCAATATAGTGCATACAGCTCAGAACAACTCCAAAACTATATGATTTTTCATGGGCTGAAAGGCTCAAATTACTATATGTATAAAAAAGGTTAATGGATAGATATTTCTTATGTTCTAATGACCAGTCTCTTCAATTTACTGTTGAAGTTATGGCAAACTTCACTGGCCTCTTTGATTAAGTGTGTGTGGGCTGCTAGTATCTCAGTTCAACAAGGGTTCATGAGAAAGACCTGAATGTTATGTTGGTTCCTTAACAGTATGTGCTAAACATGTTTTATTATATTTACTGCAGATTTTCCTGAAATAGTGCAAACGTGAACTCACCATTTAGTTCTCTCAGTGTGCTGACCTTTGAAAAAAAATGTTTTCAAAATTGAAGGTTTAATGTTGGTGTATTCAAAGATAAAATATGTGTGTGTACATTCTTCTGTTGTGAGTCAAATCTGCCGAGATGAGTTGGAGATTTAGTATTGCGCTGCATGTATCACTTTTAGGTTTATTTGGCAAAAAAGCATTGTTACATTTTGAAATTTAAATAAATCCCTTAAAAATATTTACATGAAGTCTTTAAAGTTACATCAGGTAAACTAGAAACAAAACAGGGAAAAACTTAAAAGGAATCTGTATTCAAGGTGATGCACTTCCTAATTTAACCCGTGGTTGAACACAAGCTGCTTTCTGATCACTGCACCACAACATTATTCAATTGCCTTAATGAGTGCATTTGAAGACTATTCAGCTATGCTCATATTTGATGTTTCAGGCCTGTTGTAAAACATTTTGAAGTCTCACCAAATGGTTGTAATAGCTTCCTTTCAAAACGGTGATAATGATTATGGATGTATTCAAATGAAATTAAATCTCAAAGACTATGATGCAAGTCAAGCACATCAATCATTCTCCTGGAGCTTATAGGAACACTGCAGATTTAGACATGGACACTTTTGATGTGGAAACACAAAGGAATAATAATTGCTTTAAATCAAAAGGTACAATTTTAGACAAGGATCAAAACACTATGCTTTGCATTATCCACTCTCTATGTGTAAGGGCAGCTATTCTCACTGTTTAGTAAATATAAATAAATAAAGCAGATGATCGAGGTAGATCTGCACACAGTGAACAGTTTTATGCTACCAAGGTATTAAGAATAAATATATACTATAGACGAGAAGAAGACTTTGACTCCAATTGATTAAGGTGATAAATGTAGTAAAATAGCAATGTTTGTGTTTCAGATTTTTCATAATAGCCATTAGAAAAAAGAAAACACATACACATTTCACATTAATTTTCAGTAAAATGCCCCAAAGAATTAGGCTAGGAATGATATCCCTCTGTTAAAGCTTCAAAATATATGCACACTGATAAATAATGTATCTAACCTTAAAACACCATAATATATAGATTTGCCATTTTCTTTACTTTATAGGGAAATTATTAAGAGAGCTGTTCCCAAAATCTTGGAAAATATTTTTAACCTATTGGCTTGAATAAAATATAACATTGTGTATAAAATATTAATATGTAATAATATGTCTACAGTATATGGAATACTACAGTAAGGGCAGTAAGAGAAGCAAAGTGTGATGGATTTGAAGTTGATGGCTGTGACCTGAGGACAACAGGATATTCATTAGCATGTGATTAGCGCGACTGTGATGAGTGGATACACAAGTGTTGCCGTGTCATGTGCTTGTGTATTTGAGTTTAAAACAGGCTCAGTGGCTGCCTGTGTATTTGAGTTTAAAACAGGCTCAGTGGCTGCAGGTGTGAAAGTGTCCCGATCTGTGAACTCCTCAGGCTCACACTTCCTCTCCTCACCAGGCGTCTCTCTTCCTCTTTCTCTGATTCTGCTTTTGACACAGCAGTGAGCCACTCATTTACATGTGCTCCTGACACCCCGCACCCATAAGAGCTACTATGAGCGTTCGCAACTTGTTCCTTTAGAAATATGCCTCGTGCAAACTTATATTGAGCTATATTTGGTCAAAAACAACACATTTAGAGCCATTTAGAACATTTTGTTATAATCACTTTCATTCACACACATTGAAGTGTGGTCAAAACTCCACACAGGGGCAACAGGCAAGACACTACTTAAGAAACATGGATTCCTTCTGGCCCAACAATGCATCCTTTTATTTTGTAAGATACAATTGCCCCCTTCAAGATTTGGAGGAGTTTCTCTCACACCTCAGAGTTAACTAAGACACACCAAGTTTCTGGCTAAATCTTTTTAGTAAATAAAATAAAATATAATATATAATTTTGAATAAGACTTTTTTTACAATTGATATTTTTTTGAATATTTTTGTTACAGTCCCTGATGTGTGTGTTGTGTGGCTCTTCTGTTTTTGATGGCTGGTGCATTTATAAAAACAAAAAACAAATCAAGAACAGACTATAGATTTAGGTATAGATTCAATGTATTTCAACAGCAGCTGGACACATCTACACTTTCTATATGTTTCTACGAGCGCTACTTAAATATCATTGAGAATAAGCTCATCATTTGGTAAATAAGACAACATTATTAATGCTGTTATGACACAAAACCAAAATGAAAGCAGGCGGGGAATTAAACCTTGGTTGCATCTGCAAACTGTAGCGGCATAAAAAGTTACTGGTGCATCCTCTTTATATTTCTTATTTGAAGTCTCTTGTGTGGGCATGTGTATAATTGGAAGTGGGTAACATATGTTTGTGTTTATTCCCGATGTGTTTACTGTGCACATTTCAGCATGGTTGCACAAAAGGAACTGGTAATCAAACCTTTAATCCAATTAATTTATCCGAGCAGCAGAATGAGCCGAATCCATCAGACTGCGCTTTATAGAGCGTTATGTGTCGAGAGTGCGCAAATGAAATTCAATTAAGGCACAATGTAATAATTATAAACTGCCTCCAGAGACTAGACAAGGTTCATTTTCACACAGAGGCATTCTTTTGAGAAATGACCCTACTTTGTCAATGTAGAGTGTTGAATTATACTATTCTATTGGTTTTTGAGGTTTTTGTTCTTAAACGTGAGGACATGATCAAGTTGGTTTACTTGACTTAAAAATGGTTTAAATCTGATTCAAGTAATTTCAATAGATCATTTAAATTTTTTTTTTACCAAAATGAAATCAGAAGTAATGACTGAAATACGATCGATACATATAAGTGATATCAAACATAACATCATCACCACAAAGTAATTGAAAAAGACAAAAAAAATAAAAAATAACCTGCTTGTAATAGATTTCTAATTAAATAAAAAAGTATATATCGCAAGTAGAAGATTGTATTAATTGCACAGGTGAGATTGGAAGCCATCAATATAAAACTATTTATGTTATCAAATTACATATCTATAGAAGAACTAGGTTTATATTTATTTTAGTTACAGTTTTTCCACAGTATTCAAGAAACATTTTCCATTCATCATGTAAAAACTGACAGCACCGAACAATCCTATGTATTTGTGAGTCACAGGTCAGGCTAATTACGTCTTCTTATGAGAAATAATCCTGACCCCGGCACAACTCGTACAATCGCACATTGATTTTCTAAAGAGAGCCCCGCTTAATAAATTTAGCTACAGTACCAGGACCAGGTGGTCAATCATTGTCCCATTCTCAAAGCCCTTGATGAGCGCCCAGAAAGATCACACAAATAATACACCATTGTTCTGTCTAATTACAGTGTGTCACAGACAAGAGCTGATTTGCATTTTAAACAAGCACTCTTTCTGATTGAGGAACGATTGTTATATATTTTCATTAAACTGGAGCCGCGCAGAGGGCAGTATCGCTGAGTTTCTTCCTTCCCTCCAGCTTCACAGCAACCCACAGAGCTCTCGCCCCAAACATCTCCCCATCCACAGCGCTCAGATATTCTCTAATATATGTTTGTTTGTTTTCATTTCTTTTACACTTATGCATACTTTAGTGATATTTTTCCTCCCGCCAACGATTAATTTCAGCTCGCAAGACCCCTTTTCAAGCCCCCCACCCCTCCTTCTAACCCTCCATCCTGGTTCAAGTAAAGAGGGTCTGAGGAGAAAGAGAGGGGAACTAAAACAAGAAAAAAAAATCAAATGTGCTTTAACGCTTTTTGACTGCGTTTTTTCAACTATTTTTTTCTAAGAGTGGATGTGAAGCGGGGCTGGGCCGCTTCCTGAATATCTCACAGCCTCCTCAGTGTCTTTATCTACAATCCCGCTTATTTACAGATCACTGGAGGAACATCTGCTCCAACACTTGCCCCAAATCTAAGAAGTGATGTTTTTGCAATATACCATTTAATTTTTAATGCTCAAAATTCAGTTCTCCTTCAAAACACAAGAACTTTTCATAGATGGGCTTCTTTTGATGACAACTTAACAACATCCAATAACCCGGGAAATAGACTCGAAAAAGAAGAAGATTCAAGGAATAAACAAACATCGGCGTTATGGTAAACACAAGTGTGGAAGTTGACAATATCATCAAAGCCGGAAGCTATTTTATCTTAGCCATAAACAAGCTGAAATGTGGATAATCAAATAAGTGTATGAGGATGCAGCATACGAGATTGTTTTGCTCGGTGATGAGGTCATACAAAGCCACCTGCCAAACAAAGCTATCTACAGCCAGCCATCAAGCACAATCACTCTCAGCTCGATATCTCCAATTGTTTCCCGTGAGTTGTGTCACACCTGCATCTGTTCTTGTGTACCACTGAACAAGCTGGATCGGCGCCAGAGTTACCCTCTTCAGCCTCTGCCAAATACCAACCATATTTGATTTGCAGTGCCACATAATAGGCCATCAGCATAATTATTATGGCGTTATCATCCTGAAGCTTCTCCATGTGCGGATCTGCCGGAGGCTTCATGATAGAGACGTTTGTCTGCGGATGAACAGTAATGTGCAGTTTTTTTTTCTCCAAAACACACTGAAAACTCTGCTATTATGATTCCCATTGTATAGAAACGGTATGTGTGACTACGATAAGTATGATTGTAACGACAGAACACTGATTCCATTGAAGAAATACAGCTACTTCAGGAAAAGTGCTTCTACTACAATAACATACTGTTATTGTTACCGACTGCTCTTTATATTCAAACAGCTGTCAGATAATGCATTGTGTGACATGAAGCCGAGGAGCTGAATGAACTCAATCAATAGACAGATAGAAAGATATTATCATGGAGCATATTGTTTTCAATTTATGAGCAGCAACGTCGTTAAAGTCAAGGCTGAAATTCACTAACGAGTGTCTAATTACAATGCTATAAAACTCAATCTAAAGTTAATAAATGGTGATAGAATTAGAATGTATTACACAAATCACAATGATCAAACTAATTGACATGATTCCCACTATGATGAGATATATTTTATGAGGCTTTTGAAAATGTTACAATCTAACTATGATAAAAGCTTCTTAGTTAATAAACAATACAATAATTATATTATAGAATTTTCCTATTCACGCTCAATATCTGAATGCAGTAATCACCAGGACTTATTTGGTTTGGTGCTGTTGATTCTTAGCAGTGTTTTTAGAGGCATTAGTGCAGTAGGGACAGTTGAGCAGTCAGATCTAATGTTATTGTACGACGTGAGACAGGGGTTACTCCCTGGCCACTCTGAATACAGCTCACAGAGGCAGTGCTGCGGAGCATGTATGGATGTGTTTGTACTGGACGCAGGTCATGGAACACATTTCATAACAGTGCACAGTGTGCACACTGTTTGGCCCGTTTCACATAAGCTCTGTGCTCAGGCTGCCCAAAATATACGAGGCTCACCCAGTTGAGACATTTATCTCCACATGGGATATTCACACTGCCGTATGTCACAGAATAATAACTAATAATAACACATATCAAAGATTCTTATTAGTTTTTATGTTGGCAGTGTTCTACTAATTTGGATCCCAATTGTTGGGATGGAACCCTAAGTGGGCAATATTTTCATTGTATTTAATAACATTGAAAACTGGAAGGTTTTAAAATCCAAATGACTACACTACAGTTATTGCAAAAACAAAACACCAAACACCTTTGTAAAACTCAAAGTTTGAGAGTTATACGTATGCTTCTTATATGTGTTGTCTTAACAAAGTAACCAGTGTTTCCCAGTCAACTTTACCTTGTTGAAGTTCAAAGGTGCCCCAACTGGGATGCACTGGGGGAGCTAAAGGAAGTGTCTGGGGAGTGTTTTAAATTCTGCTTTAATTTGTAAAGTAAATTAGGTACATTTAAGCAACAGACTATATGTGGAGTCATTTACCATGTTTCAAACAATGATAAAACAATGATTTGCAGCAGAACACAGACAGAGCACTTTACACTGCTGTAACAGTCCCCTTTGGGAACAGAACTGTTAAACTTGTGGAAGTGGAAACAGGTGTTACTGTGGCGCTGTGACTGAGAATTTAGATTCTTTGAGAAAAACTGTGGTAAGCTCTTACTGTGTTTACACAGAACAGCACACAGGCAACTGGCATATAAACAGCACCACTTCCACTGGCTTCCACTTTGTCAATGAATATACATCAGTGTGGTGGGCCACACTTTGGCTGTGAGTGATGTCATTGTCAAAGGCCTCCAGTTGCTTTGACAGCTCCTAATCACACCTCTTGTGTTGCAGAAACAAGCCATTGAGCATCGCTACAGCCCTGCTTCTTTTATCTGTCAATCACTGTCGACCGGCGGGGTGTGGCTGTCTATCAGAACGGCCCGGTCACCACGCTCACATGTGCCCCATCAATTTATCTGAGATTGATACCATCCCAACCTGACCAGCCGCTCACTCTTGATTTCCCTCACTTTAGCTGCCTATGTGTCCTCAGAGCAACAAGAAATAGGCTGCTGGCCCAGTATTGACAATGCAGCAACACGAGTCAAACAAAAAAGCCGGCTCTTTCTACTTTCTCTGTCTTTTCAGAAATAGAATCGATATATTGTGCAGCAGAGGTTGCTCCCACAAAGGGGAGAATATGTAAACTTTTGTTTTACACTCTCTGTCTTTGGAAAAAACTTCAAATAGAGGATACATCAAACAGTGGAGCAGAAGACTTTGATCTTACTTTGAATGCAATGAAGTTACGTACCATTAAAATTTAAGAACTGGACTTGAAAATAGAATACTGTAGAGAAACCTGTATAGCAAAGAGACTTGTATGCTGAAAAGAATTGTACAGTACTTTGGGGAAAGTCTGGGTTAGGTAAAACTCAGAAACACTGGAGACTGGCCCTGCAGACCTTTGAGGTGAACTTTGAAATGCTTTGACTATGTGTGTATTTACAAAGAATACAGATTTTTTTATTGTCTAGTAAAGGTAAGGGATTTACTTAAGGGAATTTAATTGAATAATACAAAATGATCTTGAACCACTAGGTACAGTTGTGAGGTATTTAAAAATGCCATATCAGGCTTATGCTTTTGCTCATATCATAAGACAATACACATTTTGTGCAAAGGCTGGTCACATGAAATTCTTTAGTGATTAGATAATACACTTTATAATACCTGCCACTATTAAGCATTAGTTAAGGATTAGTTAAGCATTAATAACTAGTTTATTAAGAGCAGTACTTCAACATGAATAAACAAAATTGAGTTATAAAATACTGCTATTAAGTTAACCTTGTATAAATCAATGTATGTGTTTTAATTAAGTATCTATAAGATGCTTAATCATTAAATTATTCTTGTATTAATGGTTTAATACTGATAAATAGTGTGCAGTTAATATAAAGTGAAAATTAACTAATCACAGTACTGTATACAAGAACAGCTTTATGAATGTGTAGTAAAGTCCATATGCAGATCGACTGCATTGGTCCACACTGAATCCACAAAGGTTCCTACGTCAGCTTTTGGCAGCAGGCATCAATATGTGCTGACGGATGACTGTGGCAAGCAGGACAGTATAATTTACCACTGATTAAACAGCACGGCTCTTAACTGGGAGCCAGGGTTCATATGGTTAACACAACTCATCTTTATGCAAGCATATATTATTACCTTACAAGAGTGGCATGCCCCAATACTCCAGTAAATATGGCGTTCTTTTCCTGTCAAAGGGATATAGTGGCAATGAACAAAACAATATGCAGTAATGCACAGGGAAAATAAAGAAGCAATGGAGAGCAGGCAGTTTGTTTAACAGAGCCATAACTCAACTGTCAGAACGGGGGAACTAAACATGCAAAACATAATTACTGGACAAACGGCCTTAAGATTGATGTATTGTTTTTAACACGTTCACTTGTCTATGCTTTGCTTGTATGTCCTCATTCAATATCATTTTAACTGTGTGTGTTGATATCTTTAGTATATGTCTTAATACTGTACATATGTATTAGCTGTGGTGGAGTTGTTGACCTTAATTCAACAGCTGTGGAGAAATAGAAAGACTGAACTGATACAGACCTGGCTGCTCTGATAAAGTCTATACATTCTGTGTATTACTGGTGAGCTCCATAGACTGTCTGCCAATTTTTTATTTTATGGTTATGAAGCTTAATAGGTAATTCTGATTGGGATGGCATGAATCCTGACCACTACTTACTGATTGAGTTTTACATGCATTCATTACATATGCTTTACATATCTTTCATTATGATTTTTTTTTGCTAACTAAAAAAAGCATCTGTCCTCGCCCTGGTGCAGTTGAAAGACAGGGCAGACACTGTGACTGTATGAAGTTTACATTTACAGCTGTTAACATATCTAAAGATGATTAAGTTTAGAGGTGGGTCTTTATTTGGGGTGGGGATCACTTCCATTAGAGGGTGATTAAATAATGATAAGCTTGTGAATATTTACTGTGATATTACAGTGAACATAGCGTGTGACCCACTTTAGACTTTCACATCTGAAACAGGATGAGCCCTTTGATAATTCTTTGACTGCAGAAGAAGCTATTTGACAGTCGGTTTGGGGTAATAAAATATGCTTCTAGTTTTTTTTTTTTTTTATGTTGTGTTTTTTGAGATGTGTTTGTGTGCGGGCAGGAGGAGCATGGTGAGTGATGTGTCATATAATCTATTGGACGTATCTAAAGGACGTTATTCCAGAGGAAGATATGGCCATCGTCTCATGCAACATTTATCTGGGAAGAGTGGCCCGGAGATGGAGTGACAGAAGGGAACGAGGTGGAGACATAGTGTGTTGTCCCATTTGTCAGGGAACCATATGCAATACTATATAAAATCATACATATTTGAACTTCATAGCCTTCATTTACAGGTACACTGAAAGGGAATAGGGTATAAGCTGTAGTAGTTGCCCACAGTCTCCTGGAGCTCAGAATGGCTTTGGTTGTGATAATTCCTAACAAAAGCCCTGAGGCGGACACAAAGCTTATAATCGCGCTAGTGTTCCAGCAGACGCCACAGATCTGGATGTAAGCTACTCCACTGGTACTGCTCTGAAGATGATTTTATATTGTAAATTGTAGGTTGTTGTTACTTTTTTTTTTACAATTGAACTCAGAAACTGAACTTGTGTGAAATAAAATAAGATTATCCATTGTTCAGTTCTGATTTCTATTGTGGTCATCTTCAGAAAGGTGTATTGAAAAGTGTAACATTGTCAAATACAGCATGTGGCTACTCGATTAACTAAACGCATTTGTAAAAGATTCAGATCAAATAATTTTTTATCTCATAAACAAGCAACAATGTCCTCATGAGTGGAGAAACGGAGCTGGTATTCACTTATGGGTCTTCTGCACAAAGAGAAGATGGTTTACCAATTGAGCTATATTAAAACCACTAATAACACACACAGTTATGTTATATCCTTTTCTGATGCCTGTCTGTGCATGTAATCCTTTGTTGCAAATGCACAGATTGCGTAACAATTCATGTTATAACCTTTGAGAGATAATGAAAATCTCTCTATATATATTTCGTTTCCATTTTTGGCTTTATTGATAGGACTGTATGTGTCATGATCTGTTTGTTATATTTAGTTTGATTACCTGCCACGCCCCAATGTGTTTCACCTGTGTCTTGTTGTCCTTTGGTATTTAGTCCCTGTGTTGGTGCATTATATATCAATGTGTGTTTGTTCAATCGTGTGTGTTCGTGGTCCTATGTTCCCAGTAGGTTTTGTTCCCGTTTTTGGACTCCTTTTGTTACTGTTACTTTTTTTATTCAAAATTGTCTTCGCAAGTCTGCTTTCTGGTTCTTTTTCCCCCCTGGCTATCCTCAAGCCCGTGACAGTAGGGTGACTGGAGAATGGAGAGATGCTCGGCAAACTGTCGGAGTCCAGATTCAAACCCACCTGGAAGAACTGTATGAACTCTTCAGTTAATTTATTCTTTGGGCGAGACAGTTTATCTCTACAAAGGTTGAGGATCACATATCATTTTTGCATGTTCATCACTCAGGCTAAGATTTATTGCAAGTGTAGAGAAAGTCCCCAGTTTGACTGACTGTGAGGGAATTTAAACATGAAGCTTATCAGTGAATAACAACAGCATATCATTTGTTTCCCTGAAGGCTATTGTTGCTATTAATCCAGTGCTGACTCTGATATATGAGCATGGGCAAAGGATCATGGGAAAGCCTGCTCATGTGGCCCTGTGATGCTCTCTGCTCCCAGCCTCTGTTTGGTTGTGTTTGGCTGGCCCGCTCGGGTGCTTCAGCACTGGGCCCTTAGACGGAGACATACACCAGAGTCTACAGTGGGAGACTGCTGGATCGGGCTCTCTCAGAAGAAAAACCAATTCGCTCTCATCCAGACAAGGTCACATAGGCTTCTTGTCATTATCCTTAGAAAAAGACAGGGCTAAGGCATTTCTGTCAGACGGCCATTAGTGCCTGGCAGAGACCAATTACCAACAGGCAAAGGCCAAACTGTAAACGGACATGAATGAAGCCGTCCAGGTCAAAGTAGTCATATGTAGCAAAGGTCAGTGTTGTCAACATTTGCAACAAGTTAGAGTTGTAAATAGGCACTCAGGAGAAAAGCCGTTTGCAGGAGGCTGAATTAGGTTCATTGATGTTCGCTGAGTGCAACAAATGTGATCCATTAAGTTTTATAGCTTCAGTAAAGAAGCATTATTATCATGATTTGAATTGTCTTCTTAGCAAATGACTTTTGTAGATATGCCAAGTATTCTCCTTGAACAATGTTAATGAGCACTGAGAGTAAACATCTGCAGTGCTTATCAGAGCATAGGGCTATAGCCTGCAAGACATGTGTTTTATAATAGCTGTTGCATTATGGTCACCGGAATATTTGAAGTTATATTAGCACTTCCTTCTGTTCTTACTGGACTAAATGCCAGTGTACTTGATTAATGCAAATTTTAATGACGTCTCTAAAATGACTTGGTGTGGATCAACATTAGTTGTGTTATACTGCACATGTCCTGGTGCTTGTTTGTGTTGACATTTAGCACAAATAAAATAAATAAATAAATAAATGTATATTCTGAAGAAAATAATTCAATAAGTAAGTAAAAATGTTATGTATTGTCAGTCTCCTGTTTTACTGATCTTATGTGGAATTATAAGAAATACAGTTTTATTGAAATCATTACATAACACATTTACAATTAAAATCAATAATAATAGAATTGTCACCTTAATGCTGTCCGATTTCCATTGGAGTTTCATTATCAAATGTCTAGGTCGAATTGATATTAGACTGGTGCTTAGAGAACAATGTCATGCTCAACAAGGATGAAGAAGGCCGAGATAATGCAGTCAATTATCAGGCTGGAAGAGGAGCCAAATCCAGGGCCCATCTATCATTTTGAGCATTAGGGAACTGTCCTCTTCAGTATCAAACATATTTTCACACACCTCCCAGTCTGCACTTTGATGTAACACAGGGGTGATCAGCTGGCGGAAATCAAACCCCTCTCTAAATTTCCTCTCAACTGATTAAGATAAACTGCTTTTCAGCCATGGTTACCCCCCAACCAATCAATTAAAGTAATCAATTAAAGGCCTGCCGGCTGAGCCTTTGGTAATTGAGGGTTGAATAAACAGCGCTGCTGATACTGACGATAAAGCCATAACAAAACCGTGGGCATGAAACAGGCCTGTAAAATGTAATTTGTGGGATTTGGGTAAATCTCAATTGTAGGATATCTAAGAGAAAGGGGGCGTTAAGATATTTATTTCATTTCCTCGCCAGGGCAGTGCTGCTTGTTTACCTCGAGCTGCCAGAGATTCTGCCCTAGGATGTTAAATATTGAATAAAATCATCAGCCAAGCCTTTCCAGTTGGCCATGGACACTATTTGAAAAAAAAAAAAGTGCCAGTCGAAATTCAAACATGGCAGTGTGTTCCAACGTGTCCTCCAGTGAAAACAAATCCTCTGAGGAGGGTGAAAGAGACTCTTTGGCCAGGTCTGATCTCCACTCCTCCTGGCCCGAGAGGTGAGGGGGTGTGGGGCACAGCACATCCACAACAACACACACAGGTCTCACATTAACTGCACTTTGGTCTCCTTTGAAAAGAGTAAAAAAGAAAAAAATGGTAGCATATAGGCAAACACATTGAGGTTTAAAACGTACATTTTTATTCTGCATTAAATGCTGATATTTTTAGAGGGCTTTTTTGATTGGACAGTAGAGATGTGAAATTGTGGTTCAGATTTTTTGTTCAGACATGGTTAAGATTTGAGCAAAGATTTTTAACAAAGAGCTTCAAGAGAACGTAGAGCTGTTTGAACAGTAAATAAAGTTGAAATCAGAGTATACCTTCTGACTGAGCTTTTAATCTGTCTTCTGCTGCTGTGTTCTGCTTTTTAGGAGATCACTGTTTACATGTGTACACACCAGACACACTGATAACTGCTCTCTGTAACATTTGTTAAAATTCAAGTAGAAATTAAAACCAAATTCTATTTCTGAAGAAAATCATTCAATGTCAGCTGTTACAGATTCAACATATAGTTTTCACAGCATATATATGTTTTGTAAATGAGTAAATGTGTAAAACCGGAAAGTGACTTTAAGCTTTGTTAGCTTTTATCAGCAATACATGAAGCACATATAGGCAGAACTGAATGCTTGGCTGAAAGTGCTATTCCTGCTCTAGCTCATTATCTAACAGCCACATAACATAATTTAACATTTCCTTTGTGTTCAGGGACACAGCACCAATTAGCTAACAAGTGGGTCATCCATTAAGCAGATCCATGGCCCTGGGAGAGATATAAGCCTCCAGGGCAACACTCAACAATTCTCTGTAATAGAATGGCTACGGCCGAGAGTCTGTTAGTAATCATTTAGGAAATCAGTGAGAAGAAAGGTCTCCGAGGGTAATTATATTACTGATTATTTACAGCAAATACACTGGGCTCTTTATTGTGCTGGTGCTTTATCCTTTCTGCTGATTGTTTCACTGCTGTGTGCACTCGCACTAGCTCGCCAACTGATTGGATTAATGAGCCAATGGAGCATAAATAAAAATGAGAGTCAGCTTTACTGACAAAATGTCAGAGTTATTTGGTTAATGTAAACTTTGTTCAGTTGTTTTGATTCTATATCTTTTGTTTTTCTTTGTTTTTCGTAGTGCTTCTTATTATCAAACCATAATCCCAGTTATTGGCCCAGACAGCCTCAGACAAAGAGTGTATTCCATGTCAGACTCTCATCTAAACAGCATCAGCTTCTATTGGCACCCCTTTGAAATAGTTTACTTCAAAATAAATACTTAATGCAGCATGCTTTTTCTGATGAAATAATTCATTGAACAGACTAACATTTGTAATAGCTAACCAGCCCCTCACAACAGTGTGAGAGTGAGACTCAAGGTTGATCAATAGAGGCCTTAGGGGTTTTATTTTCTGTTCCTTGATCAAGGCTGTCAGATTAGTATAGGTACAGTGTAAATAGGACTGCTGCTGGAGCACAGACGCTGGATGTGCAGCCCAGGTCGGTGCATCGCCGCCTCATTAATATGATTAGGAAAACAGCCTACGGGCAGAGAGGATGCAGAGCAGCGCACAGAGAGCCTCCCTGGATACCAACAACAGTACAGAGGCACAATGGAGACTAGAGTGTGTTAACAGGGTTCCAATTTACAATTCACCAAAAGATAGCTCACTGCACATCGACAGTTTGACCAAGACCAGACAAAACTTACATTTGTAAACCCTTTGTAGGTGAGATTAAAGTTTTGTAACTCTGTTGAAATATCCATAGTGCAGGCAATACAACTTTCAATCTACATAAACACCTTTTTGTTACTGAAACTCTCCACTATGTGAACACAAGTGTGGCTCCTGTTCAGTTAAATCTGTAAATCCAACATCCCCCTTTTCTCTCACAGAAACTGCCAACTTGTGAGTAATTATATTGCTCTGTGTCATAATGCAGGAGGGATAGTGACAGTTCTACTGATCTATTTATCTTTTAGCACCAGTAACTTCCCGCATACACCACGCGGGAGTCTAAAACAGGTTGTCGCCTCCTCGGTCCCTCAGACAGACAACGCCAGTGTGATGATGGCAGTGTGATCCACATTCAGCAAAATCAGTGCAAGTGTGAATGGGCCTTCACGTTCACTGCTAAGATGTTTATGACAATAATTAAGCAAGGGCATTTTGATGAAATCTTTAATTAGATGTGAATAATAATGATATTTCCTACTTCAATTCCTATATGTCTTTATTAAAAGATACAAAATAGCTTAATAAAAACCCCTACAGTGCCCAAAAGCTGTTTTGGGATTTTTGTTAAGGTTTTTTTTTGTTAAGAGGCACCAGTATTAAGATTATGTGTCTTGTGAAACACCTGAGATCTTTACTGTAATGTTGTGCCAGCTCAGTTGTGTGGCCAGTTCTCCTCATAGCCAGTAGATGGCACTCTACTAAGCAGTAAAACACACAGGATAAAAGAGCAGGAGGCATTGAGGTGTATGGACCACACAAGGTCATTCTGAGTGTGATTAAGAAGCTTATTATAGTATGGAAGCCTTTCACCATTATGTCTATTTTTTTGTGTAAAGTTTGTCATGCCTAAAAAGATAGCCCACCTTTTGTATATGTTTAAGTATAGATATCTGTCCTCTGTTGTCTGTTACAAGCAGGTGGCATGTGGCTGTGACTTGGCTTAACCCCGTGGAGGGAATGTTCGCTGGGGGTTACTTCTGTGGCCGATAGAAAACCTAGATTAGGCCTTGTCAAAAAAAGTAGCCAACAATGCGGGCCGCTGCTTTGTTTCCTCCGCTTTCAAAGCCATTTGTTCTTTGATAAGGTAGCGGAAACAGTTAGCGACATGCTGGTGGGAACCTATATGGAAAAGAATACACTTTCTATCAATTGTGTTTTCCTTATCCCCCCGTGGCGTTCGCTGGGTGTGGGAATAGGCAGCATTCTGGGCGCTGGAGCTCTGAGATAGCATTCACAGAGCCCTGCATTCAGCACAAGGGAACCAGGGGCCCTACGTGGCAGAATGGTACACACAGATGGACAATGTAGACTATCTGTTGACTGGACACAAAGAGGCTAGCAAAGATTTTATTGTAAGGTTTGGCAGGTCTGGTGTGTACGCTGTCTCCTCCTGTCTCACTTGTGCTCATATTCACTGCTTTCCTGTTGAAAAAGTTTTCATTTGGGGGTTGGTTTGGTAAGGTTAACTTTAGTTTTCCACAATGCAATGCTCACTCATTGATTGCTGTTATGTTTGATATATTTTCTACCAAAGTTACATGATTCCTCATCAAAAAAACATAAATGCATGAGAAATCTGTACGCTGAAATGCTGACCTCCTCAAGAGCTGGCTTCATTGTTCTACATAGGTAGGTAAGAAACCCCACCTTGCTACTTTTTTATTGTTTGCGTTAGTTGTAGTAAGTCTTAAAGGGGCATGCATCTGTTAGGAGATTTTTTTTTTTTTAATTTTCAATAAATTAAGCGATAAAACAAGAAATGCAAATATATTGGTGAACAAATAAGGTTCAAAAAGCTTGGAAAATTGCATAACTTGCCCCCTTTAATGAAAACCATTATTATGAATTTGTTGATAAAAAACAATGTAGAAACACGTATAATTCTCATTTAACGTGAAATGTCCCCTCTTGCTGCAGAACCAGGGTCAGAATGCGTGTGTTTTGAAATATATTTACATAATTGATTCTTTTAAATAATTGCTGTTTCTTCATGTTTGTGCCGGTTTGTGATCCATTCAACACCGGGGCTCATCAAATGTTGTGAAGGCTAAGCATTTTTAATAGAAGTTGGAGCCACTGCTGCCACCCACAGAGGCATTGGGTAAATGAGTATTATGATTTTAAGGGATAAATACCCGTTCCACCTAATTAATCCAGCACATCACAGGGGGATATGACACCATGAGCCCAATAGATCAAGGACCACAGATCAAAGGCATCGCCACTGTTAGAATTCCACACAGACATGAAGAAGGTTGCTTGTTTATTTTTATGTACCGATGGCCTATGAACTAATGACTAAAGAATATAGCAATAAACGCAAATTTGTTTATTGGTTTTTGACTGAATATGCAATGTCCAATAAGTAAGTAGACTTAGGGGTGGGGGCTTCCTCAACTTCAATTTGAATGTTGTTAAACATCTGAAATAACTTATGTATTATTTAAAAGGCTTATAAACGTATATTCATAATTGGCTAAACATGAGCAATATTAAAAAAGAAATCTAAGTTAATCAAAGGAATACTGTATATATAACAAGAGACCAAAAAGTGTCAAATTTAGCACATTAAAAACTGTTACAATGGAAATATGTGTCAAATGATATGGTTAAATGAAACATTAAATTGTAAATATAGCAAAAATAAATAAATACACAAATAAAACACACTGTGATTTTTGCAGGCTCAAACCTGCTCAACAGTTCTCTTTAATCATTATAATAATTTTGTAATATGCTTTATGTATTTTCCCATACATGTGATATTCCAGTAAGTTTTAACTACAATAAAGTAGCCGTCCGCACTTGAGGAGCCAGCGCACCCATAATGTTGCTATGACGTCTTAATGTGGTTAATCATATTTGGAGCTGCACACACACTTGAGTACGTCAAGCGGTAAGGCCCTCTCTTTATTTAACACACTGGCAGTGCTTTTAAAAAAATGTCAGTGTTCTGCCAAGTTTACCACATATTCACTGTTTACTGATGGCTGTTACACATGTGGTTTTTGCATATGCTCTGCTCTCCCACTTAAATCATCTGCGGTCCCTGGGCTTTCTTTTGACATGTGCAGCGTTGGTGCTGCTATTGAGGCTTAAATTTTTCAAGCAAAGAAAAGGCATTTGTATGAAATAATAATGACTGTTTCAGACGTTTTATTTTCCCTTGCATCTCACTGTCATCACGTCTTTTCTTTTCTCTGTGCGTCCACCACAATATCCTAGACCTCCTACGCAACTCCGTCCTCCTCTTACTTATGCAGTAACAGTATGTATCGGGGGTTTGAAGGGCTTTTAATGTTTGTTTTGGCACACATATATGGCATGCATGGCTGACTGACAAAGCTTAACTAAGAGCATCTTCATTCTTTCCATCTTTCTGCTTTATTACAGCCAAACTAAAACCTACAACCACAGCCCTTTAACAAAGCCAAGCTTCAGATGACTTTTTCTCTTGGGAATTTCTCCCAGAAGACCTCATCCTGGGCAGACTGGACTGACTGACTTGGGACCACCGCCTTGTCGTCAATAATTCATAAAACAGTATCAAGCGCATCATTAATATACGATCACATGCTAAGCTTTAAAAACAAGCTCATCTAAAAAACACATTGATATTTAACATACTAATAAAGCATGTTGTCACGGTCAAATGTTTTGACTTCTTTGTTTTAAGATTCAATCTGAAAATGCCAGGATGGTGAATAATCAAAACACTCTCCATAATTTATTGAAGTAGCATTGTGAACATCCCCTGTAGTGTCAGGCGACATCAGTGTAAGTGATGTACACATGTCTTGTGGCATCTCTGGAAGAGGCACTATTTGTTTTGTCACCGCTCCTTTGTGTCAGAGCGCCTACAGTCTCGGCAGAGTGTGGATGTCACAAAGCATTAAGAAGTATGTGATTCGGGATGTTCCATTTAATCTCCGCCACTTCCCCGGTTAGCAGAGCCCAGGGAGCCCCGACATCCTGTAGAACAAAGCTGTTTGCCTGAGGGGCCTGCTCCGCGCTCGCAGACAGTGTGCGCCTGTGAGAGCGAGAGACAATGAGAAACCAGTCAGCTGACAGATACACTAAGCAGCAGTTATTCTGAATGACAACGTGCCTCAGAGCTGTATGTGCGGATACGATCAGTCACAGCATCTTACACCACTCCAGTACATTGTGGTTTATCACTGTGTTGACAGTCCTATATTTCTGTCACTGGAAGGACTCTCCTACTGTGTGTGTCACTTTTATGAGCTTCTTTATGCAGCACAATGGCCATTCTGATTACCCAGAATGCCTCTGTGGCCCAGGGTTAAACAGGAGCAGCTGCTGCTCCACATAGACCTAGCTCAGTCAGTTCATTCTCCCCCTCGGAGTAATAAGGCCCCCCGCAACATGACACTTTTGACCCTGTGACCCCGACGCGTTCTCAAATTATAATCAAGGGACTTATGGCGACTCACCTGATTTTAGCTGATGCACATTCTCCAGTGCACCACGTCATAGGAGCTCAAAAAGGTACATTCTGCAAATGATATGGCACACTAATCCTACAATAATACAGTATATGTGTAAATATTGTAACAGCTGTCAGATAATAATTTTATAAACATTTTCTTTGATATTTTCACTATAAATACCCCCCAAATGTACCAAGGTAGGCACATCTTTCTGCCAGGTAAAGAGGCCCAGTCCACAGGGTCATGTGGTCTATCTTTTGGCTTCTTGAGACGCCCTTGTGCACCTCAGGGGGACAGAGGTTTTTAGGCATCCAGCACTTGTCTCATTAGCACATGCCAGGCCGCTAGTTGCCGAGACTCAATCCAGGGCATGTCAGGAGCCACGTCTAGGAACCACTCAAAATGGCAAGATGAGAATGAGGGCCAGCAGATAACATATGGTCCTGATTAGCAGTCAAGTTTACATGGGTGCTCCATCCAGAAAACATAATCAGAAGTGCTCCAGCATCCAGCCCCCTGAACAGCACCTCACCCCTTCCTCTCAGCTTGCTGACGTGACCCCCAAAAGTCAATCATGTTCTATTATGTTCAACTTTAAAGTGAAACTAGACTGATACAAATAAGAGTGTTTGATGATTTTCTTGTAAACAGGTCTTTTGGAATTAATCTAAATGAAAAAAGTAAGTTCTCTTGCTTTACCCTCAGGGACTTTGTCAAATGTTGACTGATTTCTGTATGCACTGACAACTGAAAAAAAAAATATATAAATGGAAAACAAGAAATCACAGTCAAGTTATCTCCATATTAATGAGACTTAGAAACACTGGCTGCACCAGGCACACGGCACAACTCCCCTCAAACAAAACTTGGGCGCCACAGTCGAAGCAGCAACATCTGGCTTCTCGTGTAGGCACTTATTAGGATCAAATTAAGTAGAAATGAATGGGATGATACATGACAGGGTGCAGATGTTCAAAGCCGTGGTGTGAAAATCCAAGGGCAGAAAACAGCTTAATGAATTCGGGATCTTACAGCAGGGGTGAGGCTCCAGGTTCACGGGTTACAAAAAAAAAAGAAAAAGGCTAATTAAATTCATGAGCAGACGCGCACAAAAATAAATGTTTGTGGAGTCTCTTTATTTACCCGTGGCACGTTTGGGGACAATGTTATGATTTGCACTTAATCATGCAAAACTGTGGGCTTTTAACAGAGTGGCCTGATCCTTTGTACATCAGAAACAAATGAAACATGTCCCACTGCGAAAGGGCTTGGCTTGATTATTTGTTTATTATTTTTTGGGACTTTTAGTTTAAAGGGGTATATATTCTGCCTTATTTTTAAAGCTTTTTTCTAAGTTTCTCTCTCCATTAGCATTTCAGATTAAAAAATACAAAAAATATATATACTGTATATATAGATATCTATATATATATATAGATATCTCTTTATATATATTTATAAAAATGTATTTTTTAGGAGGTGTTGGTTTTTCATTGCTGAAAAAGCTTAGATTTGGTGCACGTCCTTTTAAGAGCCTCCGCCCCCTGGTTGCCATGCCCACTTTTCGATGCCAGTTAATGCAAACAATGCAAAGGAAGGTGGTGTTTGGTCACATATCTACTTAGAAGGGTGAAAACAGTGTTCAGCTCTTAAGAAGGTCACCACCTCAGCATACATGAAAAAGGATAAAAGGATATGGATAAAAAATAATAATAATACAACTCCCAGTATGTTTTGAAAAGGAAACCACAACATGGTAGAACACTCACAAAGGTTGAATTAGCATAACGGGACCCCTTTAATCCTTAGTAGCACAAGCAGCTGCCTGTAGCCTCACTTATGTGTGCCTGAGATCCTGTTTGATAGCAGGTTGGTTTTAGAGCCATGAGGCTTGCCTAGTAAGGGAAAATTCAATTTAACATAAATGATGTCATAACACATTTAAACATTACTTTTAGCTGCCCATAGCGGCTGAACGACTTGCTAGTTACCTCATTGTTGAATCACAATTCTCCTAATTACATCCTTGAGGTCTATTATTTGGGTTTATTTTGGTGGTGTTCGGCTGCATCTCGTCTCCCCTTCCTCGTTAACGTCTGCTCCACACTCTCCACACTCTCCACACTGCACAAGGCCAAGTCTCATTTGCAAATTTTCACCAGACTAATGTTTAAGGCTGTTTTGCCCCTCAGTGCCTCCATTGCTCTGCACATAGAGAAGTAATACGGGGGCTTGTATGGGTTTTTCTATCTAGACTATCAGTCATTATTTTACTTTAATAAAAAGCAACACCATTGATATTATAATATTGTGTACTAAGAATTCTGATGGTTCTGAAATCTCAAATATTCTTGAGGCAAAATAATTTCTCTCAACCTTTAAAGAGCTATAAACCAAAACCTCTCTACTTCTCCACCTATCTCCCAACCTCCACAACAAGCACCTTGCATGATCTAATTTAATTTCATCATTAAAAAAATAATAAAACAGCCACGCCAATAATAACCTTATATTGGGACAATACTTCATATAGACCTATGACTTAGTGAAGCCCATATTAAGTCAGTTAAGGTAAGCTGGCTTTTCCCCCACCACTGGTTCAGTATCAGTAATCCTTGTAGGCTAACCAACCAATGGGGATGTTCTGGATAAGAGCAGCATATTAACGGACAAAAGAAATATAGCTTTACAGATCATATCTAACAGGATATGATCTGGTTCTGTTTCTACATGACGGTATTAAGCATATTCTAGACTCCATACACCAGAGAAGTATAACACTTTATTTATATGCTCTGATACACCAGGTCTACACTATGGTCAAATCAGGAACAAAAAACTACATCAGGTCAGAACAAGGTCTGAATGAAGACTACACCGGGAAACACCACTAAAGTCAAGTCCAAGTCTTAAAGAGAGCAGACCTATCGCGATATGAAAAACTCAACTGTACGGCCCTGCATGTATGTCTGAATGTAACGCAGTGAGTTTAGACAAAAGCACACGTCTGAATTTGCTAGCACACTCGATCTTTCTGGGCTGGCACTTCCAACAGGAAACTGACAGTATTATGTGACACCATGGAATGTTCTGGAGGCAGCAGCCGCGTGGTTCTGACCTACAGCCGCCAACAATACCTCTTTTTGTTCGGCTTTAGACCACGACGTCTCCGCTCCCCTCTCCTCCCCTCTCCTCCCCTCTCCCCTCTCCCCTCTCCCCTCTCCAGCGCAGGTGTGGTTCTCCCCACTATGCATGTCTTTATTGTATTTTTTTAAACTTTTGCTCACCCAAAAGCAATGACACAATGCTTTCAATGGGTTTTACAAGAACATTACGCCTTGATTCGTGCCAGTTTGAGACTAAGTTGATCGAAAGAGAATTTAATTGTTGACCCAATAAAAATGGAATAACGTTATGATGGAAAGTCTCATGTAATAATACTGGAAACACTCAACATTTGGGCTCTCTACTAGCCATAATGTAGGCTGTAGATTGTGTGTATTGATCATATATGTAAACTGACAATAAATAAAGAAATAAAATCACTCAAATACAGACTACTCAGAGAGCCAGGAGAGAGTATTTCAGACCGTGTTCTGCATCCAAAAAACAATATTTTTGAGTTGTAAATGTGCATCACAGCTATTGCAATATTGCAAGAGTACCTCACCTCAATTAAAGGTTATATTTAATAGTTGACTATATATTTTTGGACAGTTTTGTTAATTCCAAACTGTCCTATTAGGTTTTGATTGACAGGTCATTCTTGCCCGTGGTGATGAGGAGGATTTGCAGCTTGCTGTGCCTTCATTGGGGTTTGAGCCACAGCAGGAAGGAGATAAAAGGGGGGGGTGGGTAGAAGAAGAAAAAAAATCACAGCACATTAAAAACAAATCTACTGGGGGTTCACCAACAGCTTAAGTGAGCCAAGACGATTAAAGGGTCAGTGGTCAGAGACTGCAGGTTCAACATTCCTGATGCCACTCACCTTCATCCACAAGAGACGCTGCCAAAAGCAATCTCTCAAAATCCAAAACATACACAGGAGACGAGTCAAGGTCAATGCAATGTTACTGTACATAATCACTTAATGGCTCCAGCCTTCTTCACTCTTTTGTTTACCTTGTTTTGTTTACATAACATTGCTATATACATATATATATACACACACTGCAATACACTAAATAATTACCATTACAATATAGATATTTCAATTTACATGGTAATAAACAACGGTAATCAAATATTTTGGTACCCAGAATGGATTCCAGTTGGTCCGACATGTCAAGGCCTATCCTCAAAAGTGATGGTGACTCAACATTTCACTGTATCTTTGAGGGTCTGAGAGTCTGGTGTCACTATAGTGGTGACTCTGAGTGGCTCCCCAGCCAAAAACCTGCTTTATCTAGCAGCCAATTTAACTGGACAGCTTCTTTCATGCTTGTTGGCTTCTCCACTGGTAATGGATTTCCTCAATGAGAGTCTCTCTTTCTGCAGGTTTCACACTTTTCTTTCTGTACTGCTGGGCACCACTCCAGATCAGATCTGTGGACACTGACTTTGATTTCTTCAGGTAAATGATCTGTCGCTCCAGGCCTGAGCAGCATCGCCTGAAATCTGGCCTCACTTTGGCTCCACCTGTCTCTAATATTGTACACTCTAATGCAAAGAGAAGTGCTACGTCCAAACAGAACCACTCTGGCCTTGACTGCACCACTTTCTCATCACCTCACGTAGTTTCAACATGGCCTCAGACTGATTAACAGCACTAAATTTAGAGATTGGCCAAAGCTAAGCATCATAAAAAGAAATTTCCTCCTCTTTTATTGATAATAAAAAATAAACTCATTGATAATAAAACGTATCAGATATCCTAAGGCCACCCCTTTCAGGTATCATTATAACAATTACCTGTTTTGTGAAAACAGTTGTTGAAGACTACAATGTTTACTAGTTCTGGTCAGAAACAGATCATAATAATAATACAACTAGGCCCACGCTGTCGTACCCGACAGCAAGGTGTATATCAGCGAAACGGCCCCATACGTCTGCCACAACTGCTATGTCCTTAATCAGACATTGTATGGTTTCTAAGGGTTTTTATATTGTTAACGAGGAATTAAGAGGCCCAGCCCCCAAACCATGACAAACATGGGAAGGGTCTATTTGACTTATTTGATTTGTCTGGAGGTTTGTGAAGAATGTTTTTACCAAATTTTGTTATTTTTCTTAAAACTACATTCTTCTTTCAGTCTATAGGGGGCACTATAGAGGTGACTGCCATCATATTGGTCAGATGTGTTCAGAGCCGGGGGGTCATTAGGTGTTTAAGGTTTGAGCCTAATCGGGCAAAGTATGTGCACGTTAGAGGCTGTCAAATATACCTGACCTCCCAATTTAAATCCAATATAGCCGACTTCCTGTTTGTTGTAGGGTGGGGTCATAATGATATTTTATGTTGGGTACACTGTGGAGAATCACTGTACCAAGTTTCATTGCTGTGTGCCCCATAGGGGTCAAAAACATGAGGGTGCAATAGAGGCATTCTTTACTTGACCTCTGTAATTTGTATATGTACATTAACTATACAATTGCCCACTGTGCCAAAATTCATGTGATTTTTTTTATGTTCAGCAGGATTAATGGCTCAATGAAAGTGGCTCAGGGCATTCATTTGTTAATTCATTAATCGTAGAAGTACCAAAATCAATCCAGTTCAGCGTCATCATGATATGTACCTGTGTGTAAATTTTAAACTGATCCGGCAATTCATTTTTTGAGTTACCGCGTTCAAACGCAGAATCTGAGGACGAGAATGGACGTGATTCCTTAAAAATGCCAATTTAATTAATCTGTAACGCTAGATTTCAAAGCTAAATTATTTTCTACCTTGTGTTTCCTCTTCAAAGTGTGCATTTATCCTGTGGATTAGTAAAATAGTAAGCGTGTTGTCTAATTGGCCAGCACTGTTGCTCATCACAGACAGGAATGAATAAGCACAAGGAACACACAGCCTGCTTCTTCAAGGCTCAGTGGTTTGCCATATGATCTTTATAAACCATATCACTATTTACCTTCTTACAGGCCTCTAATGAACACTCACAATCAAAAAGTAACAGTGATAATGTCTCCAGTTTCCAATTGTATCCATTGGTTAATTGTGGGTTAATTTAAAAATATTCTTCAATGTTAATAATCACCTTGCCTTGTGTGTGCTCTTTTGTGGTAACAATAAGAAGCTTTTTAAAGGACACTGTGAGTGTAGTATTTGGACCTGAAAATCATGCTTAAAAAATGAATGCATTCCAGTTATTAAATAATCTATAACATAACTGTAACGTATAGATGACAATTAAAGAAGCTCTCAACTTCATACGACTGCTCAATGTAAGCTATTAGGAATAAAGGCTACACAATAGAGTAATCAGCATTCTATTATACATATTACACAACTTGCAAACAATGTTCAGTAATGCTAAATGCGCTTTTGGTAATTTCCGGTGTTGCTTAGGTGGTAAATGCTAATGCTAAATGCACTTTTTGTCATTTCTGGTGTTGCTTAGGTGGTAAATGCTAATGCTAAATGCACTTTTGGTCATTTCTGGTGTTGCTTTAGTGGTAAATGCTAATGCTAAATGCACTTTTGGTCATCTGATGGTCTTCCCTGCTCCAACCATTTATTTGTAAACAATCCCAACAATGCCTGCCAGTGAGAGCACAGCTGCAAATGCACAGTAACCAGAAGTTTATTTTCTCTTCAATCTCAAGTCTTATTTTGTACTTCCTGGTACATTATGCTAACCATCCAGATGCAAAACAATAATTGTGTTCTGTACTACGTATTTACATATATCAGGCGTTACTTATTTTTCCTATTTTTGTCTTTTGACTATTCTTTGTTATTCTTAAAGTTTATCCTATCCAGAAAATCATTGGTGCCCTACCACAGACTAACTGAATGCACATTGAGAATCTGTGTTTACAAGCTGCTTGTAATTGCTAGTGTTGCCTGGCAAATGTGACAGTAGGTTTTAGTTATTTCAGGAAACATTCATCTTTAAATTTGATTCCATCTGCTGGCAGCCATCTTCCAGCTGCTCTTTTCCGCCCAGCGCTAACGTCATTTTATGTCTTTTCTTGGTAGACTTTGTCAGAATAAATCCTGCGGTTGAGTGGAATACAAGCTCTTTGGTTTATGCGTCCCCTTGTTTAACTACAGGGTTTGTACAGTACTAATCCTTGGCCCTGCTACTCATCAAGCCGGTGGGGCCGTATGTGCTCGTGTGTGGTTCAGACACAGAGTTTCCACTGCGGCACAAATCAAATCGAATTATTTGAGTTGAGTTTATTTAATTTCATTGGTCATAGCGATGAGCTCACTAGTGTCATCTACTGAAAGAGAAAAACCTGGTTTAAACTGTATATGTTTGTTTTTATTATGTTTGTGAAATCACTTCACATGATCCTTGAAATTCATAGTTGAACCTGGACTGTGAATGCAGCCAACAACAACACTGTACATGTCCAGTCACGGTCTTACCTTCTGTTCCTTCTCATTTAGTGGCACTGATGTCAAAGGCAGGCCTTAAGGCAAAGCACAAAAAATAAATGACAACAGTTCTGCTAATCCAGTGTTTTATTCCTAACCACACACCATTACATCCTTAACTGTAGAACTCTGGAAAAATTGCATTACAATTGTGTAGCCCGGCTGAAAGCTTTTCAAAACTGTCTTTTAATCTAAACCAGACGGAGAAAGTTCCACTGCAGTGATTCCAGGAGCAAACATGTGTCTCAACAAGGTGCCAAATATATGACAAATCAAATATTCAGGGCAACCAGCTATTTATGCCCCGAATTAACAGCATAAATGGGTTGCAATAACAGGCTTTCTTCCAGAAAGTCAGAAGAAGTTAGCGCTTTCATATTAGTACAAAACCACAACAAAGATCATGTTAAAAATGTTGAGAAAAACAATAACACAGTATTTAACTGCAAACTCAATAAACTATTTTACACTAAATATGACCACTCCATCTCTGTTCCTGTCAAATGTACATTTTGAGAAATCTAACCTTTTTCTTTTCCTTGTTTGGACGGCTGTCGAGCCGTTGTGTCTCTGGGCAAGACACTTAACCCATATCGACTGAATGTGGTTGTGTGATTGGTGTTCGGTGGTGGTTGGAGGGGCTGTATGTGCATAATGGCAGCCGTGCTTCCATCACCACCAGTGCGTGAAAGAATAATGGACTTAAAATGTTGTGCATTGAGAAAGCCGTGTGGCACTGGAAAGCAGAATATAAAACAAATCCATTATTGTTATTATTTGAACCCCTTTTCCAGTGATTGAGGAGCCATCTGATATTTCATTGTATTAATACAGATTTTGTGTGAAATAATGATTTGAGTTGCACTGGTCAGAAAAAGTCCCTCATTAGATGGTGGTGAATGAGTGTGAGCTGCAGATTCAGTTAAAGGCTCTGGACGAGCCTATGATCTTTGCTGGCTTTGTTTCATATTTCTGAGACAGTGGAGTCTAATGAGACATTAGAATTACAGTAGCCATTAATAAGGTCGTGCTCTGGGTGAAGATAATTGAAGTCGCTGCTGTTCGCTGTTCGTCTGTGGGACTGAGAGACAAAAACCTGTTCATCATGCTTTTGTAATTGAAACTAATACTGTGCCAGTGGCGATGCTGTGGTCCTAGCGATGGCATTATCCAATTTACTTGTAGATGGAGTTCAATACAGTGTGTAATTAGATATGAATTTAACAGGCTCTGAGTCTCCAAGTAGTAGAGCAGGAATCTTAATTTTGGTTATATAGATATAATGTCGAGCATGTTTAACCAAATCGTTTAATGGGGATTTTGTCGTCTTTATTGAAAGCAGCCCAAAGATTTAAAGCCTATAAATTACAATAATATGGAGCGTATCATTATGATGTGTAGATTTTAAAGGCACAACAAAAGCCTGAACATCCTGTTGAACATTGATCTCAGTGCTAATGGATCGATTAGTGCTATTGTAACAGTGGGTGCAAATGTATCTTTTGATGCTCATTGAGCAGATTTCTAACAAAATGTTTGAAGTGGGTCTGCCTCTGTAATAATGATTCATAATTCTCTTGAACCAATTCAAAATCTGTTGGATTTTTTTAAATAAAATAAATTGTGCCCTGAGGGTCAGGCCACAATTCAAAAGCAGATCACCCAAGAGCTGCAAATGATTTAATAAGCCACCAGCTCGCACCAGGCGTGCTCACCAGCAGAATGGAGGAATTCAAAGTGCAGCCAATTAACATCACTTTATTACTACGTCAATCTCTGGCTTCATGAATGAAGAGGGGCTCACAGATGTACAACTGTGGGGCTCAAATTGATCAAACATTACTTTAACCCCTCTAGTATGATTGACCTTTCATAATGCATATATTGTATTTTTTTTTTAAACCGACAATAACTTCCAAGAATCCCTCCTTTGCAATCATTCCTTAAGGAACGAAATTCTTGAATATTTAATATCACTCATCTCTGTAGCCTATAATTACAAGTGCATGACAAGCTCAGTGCGTATTTTGTATCTTGTTAAAAATTGCAGGAGAGACAATATTGTATTCGTCAGACAGCACATTTTAATCTTCTGTTGGTTTTTCATCACTGCTGCTGTGCCCAGAGAGACAACAAGTGTCTCCAACACTAACACTAAAAAATTACATTTGACGCATTCACAGATCTCTGTAACCTGGCAGCACCCTCACATGTTTATGTATTCCTTCATACAAATGGATACACAATTTTACTTCAGTTGCTACATGTACAAAGAGCTTTATAACTATAGACTAAACATTATCTGCTGAACCAGAAAAAAATCACAAGGAGCATTTAATGTTTTTTTCATTTCTGTAATTAAAGTAGCTGCCTTCCTAATGCATAGTAATTAATCTGAGCATATTCTTTGTTTGTATCATTGATTAGTATCTAACAAAGCTGCCTGGGTCTAGTTATCTGAGTATTTTCAATATGTGTAGCTTTTTGCGTGACTGAAAAGTAAAACGGCTGTAAGTCATATGCTTGACATCATTCACTATTTGTCTTTGTCAGCTGATGTGAACCCACCCCCACCTTTAAACCTCTAAACCCAACAGCCATTATTTAGAGCGAACACAGTTGTATTAAATACAATCCTTGTGAATGATTTAATGTTGTGTTTGTGATTGCTAAAGTGCTATACGTTATTATGATGACACATGTGTTTGTTTCTGTTAACCCCCTGCCATCACATACACTATTTACTGCACTGGGTCCCTCTGCGCACTTTTCTCACAGCGCACTTGTGTTTACAATGAAGGGCCGTCATGCATTTACATACATCTGAGAGAGTGTGTGCACCAAGTGGATGCCCTCAGAAGGTAGTGGACTTGAATTCCTTATGGAGCCTGTTCAGTTCATGTTAAATTCATGGTCCACTGCTGGTCAGAACAGGCTGATATAGTGGTCCGCAGTCACTCGGTGTACAACTCTCCGGAACGATTTAACAAGAGGCCTCATTTGAAAGCCACATGTCCAGGAAATCCCATGACGGCACAGACATTTATTTCAAATATCAAGAGCTTCAAGAGCTTCAAAGCATGGATGAGCATGCGACTGTGTTTGTTTTACATTACATTACAGCTGTCACTAGGATCAGACCGAGATCAAGATAGGATTACTGTTGAGTCTTCACACCTTATGATATGTATCCATATTATTTCTTCTCTAAAATATTTCAGACATTATTTTGTTTTGATATCTAAGTATTTAAGAGTGTCTTGGGTGTAGTATTATGTTGAATGTCATTGTCAACAGTGTTCTTGTTACATTAAGTATGCTAACGAACTGTAAGTTACTGTCTTATTCTTTGTCATTTTGGTTTTGTTTATTGTTTTTTTTTTTCATTTCTGACTGAAAGTGAAGTGTATTACCAGGAGCAAAACTATAGAGTTATTTCATCAAACACAGCACACTAAGAAAACTCATTTGACAGATTTTTGGTATCTCAACCCAAATATAATAATATAAGCAAACATCTAAGTGATGAAATGTGCCTGTTAACATTGTAAGTGCAAAAGCACATTTCATATCATAGATCATATTAAGAGACAGCTGCAGCAATAGCATCATAAAGAGCCAAGCAAATCATATTCATTGAATTACACAGATTACAGATGTAGCTCAAAACCAGTAAAATGTGATGATGAATCCTTTTCTCCACTGCTCGGTGATAATTCATAAGACTACAGGCAAAGTATTGGGCTGGTGAAAAATGCATGAATTACTAATTAATGAGGCATTCTAGCAACATTTACATATTCATAAAGGTGTGTGATTCACATATGCATGAGGGAGCTGAGTGATAGCTCCGTCAGAAGAACACATCTTCAAGAAAGGGACCTTTATTTGGTTTCATTCTTCAAAATGCTGATGGAGCTGGGACGCTTTTAAAAAACGTTAAGCATTTATCCTTCCCAACAGAAATTCAGTCAAATGCTTTGGGAGACAAATGCACCGACAGTATGCAACCATGTGAAACAGTATGCAAAATTACATTTTCTGAAATATTGTCCCGCGTGGATTTGCAAAAGTTCATTTAGTCGCTCTGTGTTCCTCACAACTCCTTATCCTTAAATCTGATTGCTTCACATTAATATGTTCTTACTTCTTACAACTTAAATTTATATATATTTACATATATACATATATATTCATCATATGAAAGATTTTCAGATATTTGGTTTGAAAGGGTGCACATATGGCAGCTTATTGAGAATGTTTTGATCAATGATATTTTGGGTTGGTAACAATCCCTTTGCCTGTGCCATGAGGTGATCTGTAGGAGACAAGGTGTCCAGGTCCAGGAGGCTCGGCCAGAGCCTGTCTCCACATTGTTTGAACCTTCTCACAAGGCCTTTGTGAAAGCTGTCCCAAATATAGGTCAAAAAAGCACAAATACCATTCAGATGGTTCCTAGGCTTTCCTCTCTGCTATGCCCCAAAGAATGACAAGTCCAGCAAAACCATGTCGAGTTTTTCACCCCACGCTATTGTCTTTGCACATTAACTCCAAGCTGGGCCTTTTGAGTCAGGCCAGAGTGGTGTCAGAGCTCTCGGACACAGCCAGCTCAGGCAGTGCCTTTGGCCTGGCCAGAAAAGCATGCAGTGTCTGATTCACTCCTTTATCCCAGCACAATGAATGCTTTTTGGATGCATTGTACAAAATGTCTAATTGGAAGGAACAAGAGTGGTCAGTGTGGCCATGTGGACACATTGATTTAAAAGAGAATAGTGCATTGTCTCGGGCCAGAACAGAGGCAGCAAAGTGTTTCCCAAGACTTCCAACTGACAATTATGAAATAAAACAATGAAGTGAAAAGAAAATCTACTAAACAGCTTCCAATAGAGAAAGTAAATGAAGCTTATTTATGATGATGCATTGAAGCTGGTAGCATGGATGGTGTCTAAGGATGCTTAAGTTTGAGTTTAACCTTGCAGGACTTTTGGAAGGCACTTGTGTGCATGAGGTGCGGCTTTTGGCAGCTGCACAGGGAGCCTGGTGGGTCAGGCCTTCTCAGGAGCCGCTCCTCCACACTAATCTATTTTAAACCATCTGTGAAATTAGCAAGATTTCCTAAGTCCTTCACCTCTAAGGATTAAACCACAGCAATGAGAACTTGTGTATGCATGTCTGCTGATTACAAGCATCAAGAAACTTTTAGCTGTGTCTTACAACTGTTGTTCAAATTCTGTCAATGTTGGGACACATTTATTGCATAGAGATAAAAAATAAACAATGGAGAAAAAAAAGGACTGTAAAGACATGTCAAAGCTTAGTAAAGCAGTAAAACATATATGCTCAGATATGATTATTATATCATGTTTACTAATTAGATTGTGATAGAAATGGGATGCCTTAATGAAATAAAAAGTTAAGATGTGTTTATATGTGTTTTATTATAACACAATTTTACAAATAAATCTGACAAAAATCATTTACTTTGAGCTAACTTATAAAATATAGGTTCATTGTTCAGAGTTCATGTATAGTAAGATGATTGGTCTTTCCTTTTTAGCGTGAAAGAGAGTAGACAAATCCCAACATGGGCAGGTGTTACATGTTGTACACAGACTAACACTAGGAGAAATTGTAAGAGCCGTACCTAAAGCGGTGCAGCAGGTCTGCCAAAGCTGGTACAATAAAGTCATGAGTCAATCCTAATGAGAAAATCAGATAAATAGCAGCTGTTCTGGTGGAAATGGTGCCGTCTGACAGATTCACTAACTCTGAGCACATCCAAACCAGTAAAATATTGTTCCAGTTCTGATCCCTGGCGGTGTGCAGTCATCAGAGCTGTGAAAGAGCAGCCGTCCCGACCGAGCGACCGTATTAATTATTATTTGCTGTTCAAACATACACATGTAGCACCCTGACAGTTCATTCACACACAGACCACTTACCAACAGCAGGATTACTTCACATATCTCACCGTGGCCACAATCATTCCCCTCACTGGCCTGTTCAGGAATATACCATACTGCACAAACATCCTTTTTACAATCTAAAAACAAAATAATATCGGATTTCATTTATATTTGATCAATTGTTCACTGATAAAAGTTAAGTATTGGATGAATTACATTTTTGGGCAATTTCTAAATCTTATAATTTTAGATCTGGTTAGAATACCTAATTTTAGATCAGCCTGTATCATATTTGTACATATGTATGGTACTGGAATAGAAAAGTCAAAAAGCAACAGCTGAAAACTAGATGTCAGATTCAGTAGAAAGATGTGAATTCAATCCTGTAATAACAAACTGTTGGGGCCAAATACTCATTTTAACATTTTTCAATATTTAGTAATATTTAAATTTGCAATGTCAAAAAGCAAAAATCGTCAATAATATGTTTCTGGACTGGAGCATAAGGGCATCACACACACATATCCACACAATAACGCAAAGGCAAACACACAGAGCACAAAACTCTTCTCCATGCCAATAGTTGTCATGCAAGCTCGGAAAATCACTCTGAGATTTACTGTGGCGAGGTATATGTCTAGTTTTCCATCTAGGGCAGCTTGTGGAGAGCTCCTAGACATCTATTACAGACACTGCAGTTAAACCTTGCTCATATGCTCTTGGGATGGCTCAAAACTGCACAATAGTAAAAGATGACATGATTGATGAAAACCTGAAATTAAATAGTAAAAAAGACTTTATTTTTCTTTCTCGGACTAAGCGCAGAAGGCTTCGCAGAGGTAAGACAAATATGAATTAGCATGCTAAGTCATGATAACAGTGGCTTAAAATTATTTTTCATGTTGCCCCGTGTCTACAGACATTATTTAAAACGCATGCAGGCGGAAGCACTAATTATGATGATAATGAGGAAAATATGGCAGTCGTCCAGAGAAGAGTGATGGACGTGGTCTGGAAGAGCAGCTCTCAAGATGACCTCTGGCTCACACTCACCACACATGAAGCACCGCACATACGTTTCATGTGCTTCATTATGAAGTAAACAGAAATGTAACTTTACTTTAAGAATCAAGCGCATGCCTTAAAATACAAATAATGCTCACACAAATAAAAGATTTAGAAAATGATTGTGTCCACGAGTGAAATAGTTCGAGTGTGTGTGGTAGCTTCAATCAAATCTGTCCAGGTGTGGCTTTGTTTAGGACTCTGCATCAATGTCAATTGTTTTTTAGTGGATTATACAGAAATAAAGCATTCATCACCATTTTTATTTAAGTTTAAGTAAGTTAAGAATGGACAGATAATTAAATTAAAAGACCTGTAAGTACAATGGCATTACTTTATTAAACCTCCTTACAGGTCTATATACTCATTATGTACAATGGTGTGTGTAAACATTTTATATGACAAACGTTTGTATTTACTTGATGTTAGCTTAACAAGAAATACTGAAGCAATAACACACAGACTAAAAATGTTTTTAAAACAAAATGTTTCTTTAATTTGTAAGTGTCAACAGCAGTACAAAAGATGGAGTGAAGTGAGAAGGTTTTGTAACACCGTGTGTCTCTTTTACAGAAAAGGAGGAGATTCTTGAGGTAAATGTAATAAACCAGGCAGTTTAGAGCCTACCACTGCACAGTTACAATGGACCAAGGACATGGAGAAATGCTGTTGCATTAGGTTATACTGAACTGTTCCTCTGGGCTTCATCTCATACAGCTGACACACAGAAGTGCAGCCAGATGGCACCAAGTGTCTCTCATTGGCTTGTAGGACTTTAGTGTATTCACACTATTGAGGTTGGGAGAGTCTTCCCCACACATCACTGTAATCACCTTAACTTTACCTCACGTCAATACTCCACAAAGAAACTGAAGACTGGCTTGTTTACACTTTGAAGCCAAGCAAAACAAAACAATCCTTTTCTTTTCATTTTAGCAACAATACTCCTAGCAAATGATTGATCTTTGTACTGTATGAAGAATGTGAACACAATGTGATGGCGACATTTTTAAATTGAATTAAAAACTTTACATTGGACTGTACAAGATATTATGATAAACTATTTACATATTCAGACATAAACTTCTTTAAAAGCAGCAACAGACACTATGTATTTCATTTTCTCTAATAACACCCAAACAATACTTGCCATGGGCCTAGGTACCTGCCAGGAAAAAAAGATTTACGCAGAAAACTGTATCAGGCTGCCAGCAATTTCAAAACTCCGGCTCCAGTGACCACAGAGCCACACAGTGTTGCTCGAGAAACTCTTAAAAGCAAAGTACCAAAGGCAACTATAAATGTCGCCTTGATCAACAAATTGTACACTTCTGAACAGCAGCTAGCATCTCAGTCCAGCATGTCAGTGAATTGTGCTGATAAATTAACACAGAGAACATTCCCACCATAGACATTACAATGTTCAGACAGAAATCAAGTACAGTAAGTCGTGTTTAAACAGCCTCCATGTCATCTTCAGCGGTTCCTGTCCAAGTGAATTTATAATGGTTGTGGATGGCTGGATAGTCATGAATCGGCAACAGACCCAAAAGAATAATAGAGAAACTAAGACTAATAAAGATTTGACACATTAAAACAAATAAATATTTGCACACTCCCAATTTTTAAAAACATCTAAAAGCATCAGTAAAAACAATAATCCTTAAAAACTCATTGTGGAAAAAATGCAAGCCAAATGCATGCGGATTGTATCAGATCATTTCAGCGGCGTTGATAAATTTACCTTATATCTGCACTGTAGTAAATTGACACAAAACATAATACAGCATCAAAGATTTTTTGATTTGAACAAATTATTAATAATCTTTATGTCAAGTGCTACTCTTTGACATGAGTACCATAGTTATATTTCTGTTTTCTGTGGAAGATTATCAAAACATAAGTGAATGAGGTGCTTGTCCTTATCTCCGGTCCGAACCTGCTTGTTTCAAAAGCAGGAAATTTCAGCATCGACATGAGGTACAGTGACTTGTCAGGTTTGAAAACATTAAAACCACAGAAAAAAAAAAAAAAAAAAAAAAACATACAGAAAAAAAATCCAATAGATTAGCCAAAATACATAACTTATACTTCACAAAACACTCATGAACAAAAATATATTCCCTATGTTGTATTTACAATAAAATGAGATGTTGAATTTACTTACTTGTTTTAGTTCGAATTGTGTTATTTCTCTGATTGTCCATTTTGTTGTTCCACTGACAGTTTTAGAGCCAGTTGTGGCTAATAAATACACTATGTTGATTTTTTTCTACTGTTTCAAATTCAATATACAATGCACTGAAGTCTGCCGTTTCATGGCTAACCGAGCTTGGTGTTACATTTTCTGCTCACTTTCTTGTGCTCTGTCCTCGGCAACCCTGAAGCTTAAAACAACGTGTCCATTCATCACATGTGTCTTGTATAAATAAACAAAATAAAGTAGACAAAAAACCACTCAGAACTGTGAACGCTAACGCACTTATTTTTTTTTTTGCCCTCAAACAGCTTCACATTTATCAGCATTGATAAAAAATACAATTTACTGTATATCCAGTGCTTATAGTATTATTTATGAAACAATGTCACCTCGTGAGTTATTTTTTTTGTCTTTTTCACTGTATAAGCACAGTCAAGTTTCAGTTCTGTGAAGAGTTCTTTTTTACCGCCAGCCGCACTCGATAGGTGGGGCATGGTCAACATATTTACAATCACATACAAAGCAATCTAACCACCAACAAACAGGAGCAAACAGCTTACAAATACTAAACAGGTTGACTTTTAGAGGGATGTCCACTCAGACGTTATTTGTCAATAGAGTGTCCTGAAATGTTTTGTACCTCAAAAGAAAAAAAAGAAAAAAAAGAAAAAAGATGCAATGGTAAAAAATAAAGGAATTACTGATGAGGTGTGACTGTCTCAAAACTGAAAATTACTGGTAGCAACAGAAGCTGTACTGAAGCCATATTTGTAGCACAGAGAGCTTTGAAATGCAGTGACCAGCAGTGGGGATCTCGGGCAGTTACAGCTAGTGACCAACGATTCAGATCCTTTACAAAAGCCAGGTTCAAGGGCACGAGCGGGGAATAACTGGACTCATACATTAATAATGCTGTATTTTTTCAGATGATACCCAGTCCTCAGTCATTTTAATAATCCCCCACAGCTTGATGTACTTGTTCCATCTGCTCACCAGCGCCTGGTGATTGGGCCGAGGTGGGAGCCCTGTTGAGGCCTTACTTCCGTGGCCTTACTTCCTTTGATGGAGAGCACAATGAGGGACACACACACCACTTTTATTGTTCCTATCCTTCCCCGGTGGGTTCTCTTTCCTCGGGCCAGATGGCGCCCTCTGGGTGCTGGAGTTGCACTGGGCAGGGGTCAGATCAGGGCATGGCAAAGAGGGGAGCCACTTAGACCTTCTGCCCCATAAAGAGGATCTGAGTCCCAACATCAAGGCCTCGACTGCTCCAAGAGCTTTATCATACTGCAGCCTTCAGAAGGTCACCACTTGTCAGCTTTTTAAGCCCAAATCAGATGTGCCCCTTGCTTCAGCATAATTACATGTTATTCTCTATTAAATGCAAGAGATAAGTGCATTCAGGAGCTAATAAGATTAAAAATATAATGAAAGAATAAGAGTTTATCTAAGTGCACTAATGCAAGTCAGCATTCTACCAACAACAACCTGACAACACGACGACATGCCAACCCGACATCCCGACAAGGTCATTTAAGAAACATTTGATTTAAGGCTTTTCTTCATACACTGCCCCTCCTCTTAAGACTACTGCAGTAATCAGGTCATTACAGAAACCCAATAACTGTGCTCTGCTTTAAGACTTCTTAGTGTCAATTTAAGATTTACAATGTCTCGAAAGAATTAACATTTAAAAAATGAAGCTTTAAGACCTAAGGCTTTAAAGTTGCCATCCAAATGGGGCTTAAGTGTTTAACAGAATGTACAGTGGCTCTACATTGTACAACATCAATTTGAGAATGTAATACCCCAAAGCTGCCTTTTGCTGCTGTTCCAATCCCACAGATTGAAGGCCTTTGGCCCTTTAGCATGCTGGCCTGATTACAATCACTCTGATTAAGAACTTGGTGAGTCACAGCGCTGCATGCTGGAAAAGAGTCAGGGATGCTCTGCCGCCTCTTGTGGATGAGAGAGCTGGCCGTTTCATTGATGATCACTGCATTGGGCTCTGTGGAGCTCCGTGCGCATCCTAAACTACATTCCCAAGATGTCACACAATCCCCTGCTGAGCCCTCTACCTCCAAGTTCCTGAGTTTCATTTGTTTATTCTGTTAGGGTAAATTAAAGAAAGACTGGATAATGAAGCTGCATTAAGAGATCAAGAGATTGTCTAAGACTCACTAAGTCTACCCCAAAAGATCTGACGGATTTTGGGAACAACTTGAAAGGTTTGGCACTTCTGCACGAAATCCTGCAGTTTGTTTTTGTAACAATATAATAATAATAATAATGATGATAATAATAACAACAATAATAATAATAATAATAATAATAACAACAATAATAACAAAAATGGAAACGACCGAGTCATACATCTAGGTCCTTTGCTAAATA